>JAAXCT010002349.1:0-79529 GCA_012490785.1 Eragrostis nindensis | reverse complement strand
ATTTGCTCTTCGTGCCCTGTGCCTCTTAGTGTTAGATCCAGAACTTCAATCTGTTCTCCCTGGTACCTCATCTCCAGCACCCATGGCACAAGTTCTTTGATGTGGACAGGACTGGAACAGGCCGCCTTCCTGTGAGCACTCAAGCAGGACGACTCCAAAACTATATATATCACCTCTCAGGGTAGCCACCCACCCTTGTCCATACTCAGGGGGAATGTAACCGAGGTGCCACCAGCTCGGTGGTAACATGAGTTTTGTTAGGAAGAATCAGTCTTGAAAGCCCAAAATCTGCAACATATGCTTTGAATCTTTGTCAAGTAGGATATTGCTGTTTTGATGTCACGGTGGACAATGTGAGGCTTGCAGACATTATGGATGTAAGAAAGGCCCCGGCTTGCTCCTTGCGCTATTTTGAGCCGCGTCGGCCAGTCAAGAATTGCTCTCATTGTCATCCCTGTTGTGAAGCCAGTCATCCAGACTGCCATTCTCCATGTAGGAATATATGAGGAACCTCGAGTTCCCTGATGCAGTAACCCCACAGCGACACTAGATTGTCATGTTGTGCCATTGAGAGTGCCTCAACCTCTGCAGTAAATTCCCTTTCCATGAGGCACATCTCAGTGTTAAGTTTCTTGATGGCGAGATTGGATCCATCAGGTAGCTCAGCCTTGTATACTGATCCATAGCCTCCACATCCAATGATGTTCTTCTTGTCAAAATTATTTGTAGCAATCACAATATCAGTGAATGTGAGCTTGTTTTCTTCTCCCTTGCCTCGTGGCACCATCACCAGTGCATTCTCTGAACTAGAGTAGAATGAGGTTGTTTCAACGTCTCCATTATCTTCCCCTCTACTTTTGGCTGTAAATCTCTTGCTTTGATAGAGATAAAGAGATACCCCAGCAACAAAAGAATGACAATCCCTCCAAAGAACACGCTGAACGCAATTGCAATAATGACTTTCTTATTTTGTTTTATGGAGACCTGAGATGTTCAGCAGAACTGCACCGGTGAAAGAGCACAGAGCCACACAGCTTGGATTCCCGTCGAAGCTAGAACTCTCAAATGTACTGAATTGGCCTCCTGTTGGAATAGGTCCCTCGAGTTCATTGTTTGAACATTGAACGTGGAAAGGAAGTTCAGGTTTCCCAATGCAGCTGGGATTGCACCTGTGAGATGGTTGCTTGATAAGTCTAGCACCCTGCAGGTTTGTGAGGTTGGAAATCGACTGTGGGATGTCTCCGTGTAAACCGTTGAAGCTCAAATTGAGCAGGAGGAGCTCTTTCAAGAGTCCTATCCCTGGAGGTATCACACCACTGATTCATTGTTGCCTAGATTCAGAACTTTTGGAAAGCACTGGCCTTCCGGTATTGAATCGATGGGGCTAGATAAATTGGTAGCTCAAAGAATCTTGGGTCCAAACGTGCTACAGTCTTCTCCAATTTTAGCATTGGCATCTCTGTTAAGGCTGTAGGAATTTCCCCGGTCAGATTGTTATTTGATATGTCCAGATAGAATAGGAAGTTTAGTCTGCTGATCCAGTCAGGAATCGATCCAGTCAGTTGATGTTAAATAAAAATAACATCTCCAAATTTTGAGCTTTGATAACCAATGAGGTATTTTCCGGACAACGAGCATTCAGTTAATGCAAAGAACCTGCAGGGCCTGAAAACCATCAATGCTCTATCATCATCTGGCATGGATTCGTTCATGAAGTTGGTCCCGATAAGAAGGGTGGTGAGGTTCTTGGAGCTTTTGAGTATCTGAAGGGCATTTGCTAAGTTTGTAAGACTGTTGTTAGTTAGCGACAGGAAGGAGAGGGATTTCAGATTGCCTAGCCCTTTGGATAACTGGCCATGGAACTTATTTGAAGATAGCCGTAGAGCAGTTAGATTGCTGCATGAGTAGATGCTTCCTGGAATTTCGCCGCTGAAGTTGTTCCGCATAAGATCTAATGTTTTAAGATTGGCTAAGTGGAGAAATGACCTTTGTGAGTTCGCCTCTGAAACTGTTGCCCTTGAGGTCGATGGTGATGAGATCTCTGCAGTTGCTCAGAGTTGATGGCAGCTCCCCATTCATGTTGTGTAATCCAGATGAAGCTCCTTCAATTTCTTGAGTTGACCAATTGAATCCGGAATCCTGCCAGTGAAGTTGTTACCTCCCAGGTCAAGTGTAACCAGGTTCCTGAGGTTGGTTAAGCGTGCATCATCAAGTACACCATGTAAATAATTGTCAGGAAAAGAAAGGTTCTCCAACGAGGTTGCATTGAAGAGTTCATCTGGTAGTGTCCCACTAAGATTGTTGTGGTCAGCCTTGAGCACTTTCAACATAGAGCAATTACCAAGCCCTGACGGGACTCTTCCACTGAAATTGTTGTAGCAGAGTTCGAGCACAGCGAAGAATGGTGATATGTTACAAAAAATGAGTTGGAATCTGCCCAGTAAAGCTGTTGTTGCTGGCATTGAGTGTGATCAGATTCTCCATCCAATTCCATGTTGTGGATGTAAACTCCCCGGCAAACTTGTTGCTTGAGATATTAAGTACCTGTAGAGGCTGGATAGAAGGGGAAGATGGCGGCAGCTCATGCAGGTCTCCATTGAGCTGGTTAAAGCTGACATCGAGAACAATGATGCTTCTGGAAGACACCAATTCAGCGGCAGGCTACCGGACAGCGAGTTGTAGGACAAGTTAAGGTGCTGCAGGCCGGTGAGGTTCCCCAGGGACTCCGAGATGTGTCCCTCCAGGCCTCTAGAAGGCAGTGAGACGTTGATGACAGTCTCATTCCGGTTGCAGGTGATCCCTTTCCACTTGCAGCAATCAGTGCCCTCCTTCCATGACATGGCCAGGCCGGCATCATGCGAGAGCCCAGCGAGGAACTGGAGCAGAGATATCTTCTCCTGCTCTGTGCAGGAACTGGTGGGAGGAGCCAAGGATATCAGTAGCAGAAGAGCTAGGCCAATCGAAGGTATGGGCAATTTGGATTTGTGTTTCGTGTATGAAATCTGGAGTGGATGCATGGCTTCCTGATGAAACTAGCATGGACCAAATGCTTAAGTTGTGTCCTGTCTAAGATAGTATACCAATGGTCTAATCATGGAAGAGCACGAGGGAGATGAAAGGAGAGGTTCCTGGCTCCACCACTGTCATCCCTTCCTATAGCCGTAGTCACCACAAAGAAAAAATGAAGTCAAGATTAGATGCTGTAGTAAAATCCTCGATGGTATTGTCTTTTATGCAACTGACAAAGCAGCTTGTTTGTTCACACTTTGACGTTTCATTGGTGGCGTCCTGCCATGATCAATTAAGAAGTCCAACTGACCAAGTTTTTGAGCGTACAAAATATTTGCTTTTTCTAGTCATGCTTGATCAATCCTCGTTGAATTCTTTACAGCCTGCGTGATTTACTGGATCTGACATCACATCACTGTCTAACCCGCTGCACTTAATCGAAGCATCCTAATCTGGCATTACTTTGTCTTTCCAGCTTCACTTACGAACCTTTTGTTTTACCCTTAGTAGTTAGCATAGCACTGACAAGATCTGAGAGACTGAAAAAGAATCACTAGCCGTTACAGTTACACCTTTTTTTTTGTTGAACAGGAAAGACTATTCTTCTAAAGAAACTTTTTCTGAAGATTTGCAAGATTCGATTGGTGAGACAGTGCACTGAGGCTTATAATTTAGAGCAATCATCGGCATCGCGGTCAAGGTGTGAACATGATTTGGAGAATAACAAGGCGCAAGTGGAGGCTGGAAAACACGAAAGGCACGGCTTAATGGAGGGGGTGGTTGTTGAGGACGACCCCGGGTGCTTTCTTCTTCTTCGTCTCCTGCGCCGTGGCCCGAGGCGTTTACTTTCTGTTATCTTCGAAATGTTTTGGTTGATGTGTACGTTTGCAGCGGTTTTCCATTATCCTGGTTCAACAGGTGCATGATGGAGCATCGACTACGGCTCCTTCGGCTGACCAGAACTCTCAGAAGTGCTTGAAGTAAACTGTGTTGCGTTGTGAGGGCTGGTAGACTGTTTTTTTTTCTGTTTTTATTTGGGAGGTTTGAAGCACATGTGGAGAGCCTGTTGCTCTTGTGAACATGGCCTCAAGATATGTTTCAGGTGTGTGATGCCAAAACGCTCGTTTCTTTTTCGGCGTCGTCTTATTATAACTTTGAGATTAGGTTAGGTTGATGATATAAAGTGAGTACAGTTCCCACTTTAAGATTCTGTCTTGTGGGTGGTTGTAGGATTAGTCACGGGTGGCCATTGCTACTCTGTGTTGTCGATTCACTGAAAAGCAATTAATATATTGGATTGGCTGCATTGTTGTTTATTTTTTTCGCAGACTTCGTTTGTTCGCAGTTACTGTTGGTTCGCAACTTGCCCTGTCATCGTCATCTGCTTACCGGTGCGGAGGCATAGCCAGTCAGTTCAGAAACTTCCGGGGAGCAGAGGATTCGGCGAGAGTCCGCGGCCACTGCCAATGCATCGGATGACTCTGCTCTGCCTCCTGGAGAGAGAGCACTGGAATCGCCAGCGTGCCGTGCGCGTCGAGAAGGAAACGGGTGGCGCCGCCGCCGCGGCGCATGGCTGCCTGTGTCTTTCGCCTGGCCGTCGTGGTCAGCGACGCGGTCCGGAGCGCCACGCGCGATACGCCACGCGGTGAGCGCCCCCTTGTACGACCGGGGCCTCCCAAGTCCCAACCAAGCGTCTCAGTCAGTTCACACTCGCTGCTGGGCTTCCCTGCCGACCTGGCAATGCAGAAAACGGCCTAGGAGAGTCGAGACGAGACGAGTGCGTTCGGCTCCTCGCAAATCCGTCACTGCCGCGGAGAAGACAAGTGCGTTCGGCTCCTCGCAAATCCGTCACGGCCTAGGAGAGTCGAGACGAGACGAGTGCTCAAGAACACTGCTGGTGCTGGTACCACACGAAGGCCATTTGGATGATTCTTGGGGATTGGATGATTCTTGGGGATTTCAACTTCTATCGATCACTGGAAGACAGGAATAAACCAGGTGGCAATTTTAATGATATAATTATTTTCAATGAAATAATAAGCAATCTGGGCCTTTTGGAAATACCTCTCAAGGGAAGGAAATACACATGGAGCAACATGCAAGATGAGCCCCTCCTAGAACAGATAGATTGGTGTTTCACATCACCAAGTTGGACCTCAAAATATCCAAACACACTATGGCTTCCCCTTGCTAAACCCACCTCTGATCATGTGCCATGTAAAGTTCAGATTGGTACTTCCATTCCAAAAGCCAAGTTTTCAGATTTGAGAACTACTGGGTGGACATGCCTGGCTTCTATGATTTAGTCCAAACAATTTGGAACATTGAAGTTGCTGCTACAAATAGTGCCACAAAGATTTCAGCCAAACTAAAATTACTGAGAAAGGCTCTGAAGAAATGGAGTAAAGAGACTGAGAATTTGTCTAAGCTGATCAGAGCATGTGATGAGACTCTAGCAGTCTTGGACAAGCTTGAGGAACAAAGGACTCTTTTCATTCAAGAATATAATTTTAGAGAAATTCTAAAATCACATATTCTCAAGCTCCTTAAATTCAAAAATGATTGGAAAAAGAGATATACTATCAGATGTACAAAAACTTGGAGACCAACCCACAAATTCTTTCATGCTGCTGCAACTGAAAGGTACAGAATCAACACCATCTCCACTTTGGAAACATCAGATGGTAGAATTGTGCAAGATCATCATGAGAAGGCTGCCATTCTCTTGGAAGCATACAAAGAGAGAATGGGGACTACAGCCTCTCCTGAAATGCTTTTTGATCTGGAAAATCTAGTGAAAAGTCATGACAACCTGCAGCATCTCTCTCAACCCTTCAGTCATGAGGAAATAGACAATGCAGTAAGACAAATGCCAACTGACAAAGCTCCAGGGCCCGATGGTTTTAATGGAATGTTTATCAAAAAGTGCTGGCCTATTATAAAGCATGACTTCTATCAGCTATGTGAGGACTTCTTTGGTGGTTCCCTAAGTCTGCAAGCAATCAATAGTTCCTTCATCACTTTGATACCAAAAATAAACAATCCTTCTACTTGCAATGACTACAGGCCTATATCTCTAATGAACTCAGTTTTGAAGATTCTCACAAAATTAATGGCAGATAGATTACAAAAGGTGGTGATACCCATTTTACATCAAAACCAATATGGTTCATCAAAAACAGACAATACAAGACTGTCTTGCTTGGGCTTTTGAGTACATCCACCAATGTCAGCAGTCAAAAAGGCCTATAGTGATTTTAAAGCTGGATTTTGCTAAAGCTTTCGACACCATTGAACACTCCACTATTCTCTCTATGCTGAAACATCTTGGGTTTGATGATACATGGATAAACTGGGTTACTAGAATTTTAAACTCTGGGTCATCCTCAATCCTTCTCAACGGAGTGCCAGGTAAACCATTTCAGTGCAAGAGAGGAGTTCGACAAGGCGATCCCCTCTCCCCCCTTCTATTTGTGCTGGCTGCTGAGCTTCTACAATGTACAGTCAACAAGGCTCACCAACAAGGTCTCCTGTCAATTCCAATCCCTGCTCGTGCTGGTCCTGATTTCCCCATTGTTCAATATGCAGATGATACCATCATCATCATGAGAGCCTCACAAAGAGAGCTTTTCTGTCTGAAGGCATTGCTACAATCATTTTCTCAATCCACAGGCCTGAAAGTAAACTACAACAAATCTTGCATGGTCCCTTTAAATGTCATAGAAGAGGAGATACCACTTTTAACAGGAGTCTTTGGATGTCAGCTGGGGTCTTTACCTTTTCCTTACCTAGGTCTTCCTCTTGGGACAACAAAACCCAGAGTTGATCACTATGCTCCTCTAATGAATAAAGCAGAAAGAAGACTAACAGCCACCTCATCGATGCTGAATCATGCTGGAAGAGTGAAATGGCAAACTCTGGAATCACCTCACTGATCATTTATGCAATGTGCACTATGCAGGTACAGTGGCAGTCATGGATTCTTTTGATACCTCAAGAAAAAACTGCATATGGAGAGGCTCAGATGTCAATGCCAAATCAAAACCTCTGGTGGCCTTCAAGAAATGCACCAGACCAAGCTCAAAGGAGGACTAGGACTTGCAGATCTCAGAAGACAAAATGAAGCACTTCTCCTCAAACATTTGGACAAATTCTACAATAAAAAAGATGTCCCTTGGGTGAATCTCATATGGAACACTTATTACACTAATGGGAGAGTCCCACATGCTACAACTGAAAAAGGGTCATTTTGGTGGAAAGATATACTGAGGTTGAGTAACAAGTTTAGAGGAGTTGCAACCTGCAAAATTGGAGATGGATCAACAGTACTATTTTGGACTGATGTATGGAATGATTTGCACCTTGAAACCAAGTTCCCTAGACTTTTTTCTTTTGCAAGGAATCAAAGGATTTCAGTGCAGGATTTTCTCTCCAACAATGACACAAATTCACTATTCCATCACCCACTTTCTGAGGAAGCTCACCAAGAATTCATAGAGCTGCAGGTGATCTTACAAAATATTCAGATGCATCCTAGTTGTAAAGATGTTGGTCATACATTTGGGGAACTCAGAAATACTCTTCCAAGCAATACTATAATTTTCCTTATAGGAATTTCCACCCCCCTGCACCCTTGGATGGATATGGAAGTCAAAGTGTAGTAACAAGCTAAAGGTTTTTCTTGGCTGCTAATTATGGACAGATTAAATACAAGAAACATTCTCAGAAGAAAGAAGCACAAAGTGGAAGGAAACAATTATGGCTGTGTGCTCTGTCAAGGCTGTGTAGAGGAAACAGCAATGCATCTCTTCTTCACTTGCCCTTTCAGCATGAGATGCTGGGAAAAAGTTGGAATTCACTGGAACGTCAATTTATCTTTCTTCAACATGATCACTGAAGCTCAGACAAATTTCCAAAGCAACTTCTTCATGGAAATCACCATAATTGCAGCCTGGAACATTTGGAAGCAAAGAAATAGGAAAATCTTTGAAAACATTAGCCCAAGTTTCCAGGCATGGAGAAGAAGTTTCATAGATGAGTGCAGGCTTCAGGGGCATAGACTTGATTTGTTCAGTTTCAATGCCTGGCTAGATGATACTTTGTAAAGCTGCAGAATAGGAGCTCTGTTTCTTTCCTTTCTTTTTCTTCCTCTTTTGTACAGTTTGTTTGTTCTTTTTTCCCCTTATAACGAAAATCACACAGTAGGGGCCTCCCTTGCTGTAGTTCCGTTCAAAAAAAAAAACTTTATTTTAGTACAAACTGTCGCCTACAGCGAGCGATCAGTGCGTTGCTACATTACCTTATATTAAGCAGAGGCACTATCAGATACCGCTAACAATTGAGAGTTGACAGGTCAGGTTGCTTTGCCACAAGTGTTGATCTTGCTGCTGAGTGGAGCCACTGACTTGGCCTTCCTGAACAGAGGACCACTGAAGGGGACCAATACATGGTTGGAGATGGTTACAGAATATCAGTCACAAAGCTGTGGCTGTTTATTGCTGGTTCAGTTCTGTCCACTGCGTACCCATAAGCCAGGACACATTATTGTTACCTGTTCCAGTTCAGGTATCTTTGGCCAAAATAGATGTATCTGGATAGGACCATCTGGTCATACACACTCCTACTCCAAAGAACATACCAAAGGCAATTGCAAAGATGACCTTGTCAATGTACTGTTCTGTGGAGATAGTGGATACCGGAGCTGCATGTGCTGAATTACAGTGGTGCATCATCGTGAGGCCGCACAGCTTTGGATTTCCAACAAAGCTAGAATCTGGAAATGTATTGAACTGGCCTCCAGTTGGAACAGGCCCTTCCATATCATTGTCAGAAATGTTGAATTTTGAAAGGAAGTGGAGCTTTCCCAGTGCAGAAGGGATCGCACCTGTCAGATTGTTATGGGACAAATCTAGCACCTGTAAATTCATTATGTTGGCAATGGATTGTGGGATCTCCCCATATAAGTTGTTGAAGCTCAAGTTGAGTGAAAGGAGCCCTTTCAACTGACCAATCTCTTGGGGGATTACACCGGTGAGTTTATTGTTGCCTAAATTCAGCATTTTGGGGACAGAACTGGGCGTACGGTATTGACGAAGTGGAGCCATATAAACAGGCAGTTGCATGATTATTGGGTTTGAGTGGGCTGTCTTGAGCATTGGCATCTCCATTAGTGCTGTCGGTATATCTCCAGTAAAACTGTTATTGGATATGTCTAGGTAGAAAAGGGAGTTAAGCTATTAATCCAGGCCGGTATTGGTCCACTGAGCTGATTGTTCTCCAAAAGTAAAATTTTCAAATTTTTGAGCTTTGACAGCCAGCTAGGTAAATCTCCATACAGTGAACAGTCATTTATGCTAAGACCCATAAGATTCTCAAAACCATAAAATAAATTGGAGTCTGGCATAGTCTCATGCCTGAAGTTGCCCCCTAGTAACAAGACCGAGAGTAGCACATTTGAGCTATGGAGGATCTGAAGTGTATTTGTGATATTGTAAAGTTGTTGTGAGAAAGACCCAAGAATCTGAGGGACTTGAGATTGCTTATTCTTGATGAAAGTTGGCCGTGGAATTCGTTGAAAGATAGCCGCAATGAAATAAGGCTGCTGCAAGAGTAGATGTTCTCTGGAACTGTGCCAGTGAGCTTGTTTGATCTAACATCAAAATATTTCAGATTAGATAGAGCGGAGAAGTTGACATTTGTGAGCTCTCCTCGGAATCTGTTATCCTTGAGAATGATTGTTGTGAGGCTTGAGCATTTGCTCAAAGATGGCGGCAGCTCTCCAGACATGTTATTAATGTCTAAGTGAAGCTCCTCCAGTTTCTTGAGCTGCCCAATGGAATTTGGGATCTTGCCAATTAGATCATTTTCCCCAAGATCAAGGATAACCAAGTTACGGAGTTTCACAACATGTTTGGGTGCAAGTTTTCCCTGCAAACGGTTGTTAGGGAAAGAGAGGTGCTCTAATGAAGTAATATTGAAGAGCTCAGCAGGGAGGGTCCCACTGAGTTGATTCTGGCCAGCCCTAAGCACTCGCAACGAAGAGCAATTGCCAAGCTCTGGGGGTATGCTACCATAGAACTGGTTGCAACTGAGGTCAAGGACCACAAAGAATGGCTTATCGACACATACCGTGCTCAGCATCTTCCCAGCAAAGCTATTATTGCTCATATTGAGAGATGCCAGATTCTTCATGCTCTCCAATGTGGCGGATGGGAAGTATCCAGTGAACAGGTTGCTTGAGATATCGATTACCTTGATAGCACGGTCAGGGGTGGATGGCAGATTGTGGAGGTCACCATTGAGCTTGTTAAAGCTAACATCGAGGACGACAATGCACCTGGACAGCAGCAGTTCCGGTGGGAACCCACCGGAAAGTGAGTTGCCAGACAGGTTAAGGCTCAACAATCTGGTAAGATTGCCAAGTGAAGGCGATATGCTTCCCACAAGTCCCATAGAAGCCAGTGAGATATCGGTCACGTTGCCATCCACATTGCAAGCGATGCCCTCCCATGCGCAGCAGTTTGTGTGGTTCCGCCATGAAGTGGCGAGGCCCGAGTCTTGCGAGAGACCCTCGAGGAACTGGAGGAGGGCGGTCTTCTCCTCTTGCGTGCAGGAGCTGGCGGGAGAGGCTGAGAGGATCAATAGCACAAGAGCAGCAGCAAGCAAAGGTAAAGGATGCATTTTTGTTTTCATGTTGTCGCAAGAGGAATAGAGTCGCTGCATGGTCTTTTCCATGAAACAATGTAGGACCTCCCGAAGCTGACCTGCTAAATAAATCACCAACAGTCGAATATTAAAAAGCATGTGAGGATATTGATTCAATATCACTTTTACTCTTTTTTGTTCTTTCGATTTTTAGATTCCTGTAGCCTTTCTGGAGCGCACGTTCTGGAATCTAGATGGATATGAGCTTTTTCTGTCAGTGATTCTATGATTTCAGAGTTCTGACTCTGGTTCTGAGCCCTCTTTACGGATTCTTGGTCTCTGTACTCTAATGATTACTGAACATGTAAGAATTTAAAAAAAAAAATAGTGAAAGAAGCACGGTGCAGATTTGCAAAGTTTTTATTGGTATTTCATTTCCAAAAGATTATTTGTTGTATCTATAACCCAAACCGTGTAATTGATTTTTTTTCATGTTCCAATGTTGTTCATGGACTGTGGATTAACTATTGATTGGCAGTATATAATAGTGTTACTGGAGCGAATTGCCACGGATTGAATCAACTGGAATTTGGAGGCATGATGCATCCCCTCATTCGAATGAGCACGCAGGTTGCACGTACCTCTTAACTCTGACGGTAAGATGAGAAAAGATAAGTGATCCAAACCCGCTTTTGGTTAGTACGTACGCATATAAAGTTTTTCTTAACTCAAAAACCTTGTTTTAACATTTTGAGCGGGAAGCCACAATTTAAGAAACTGTGATATGCTGCTTCACTGAACTTTATTTCAACTTATAACACAAAAAGGTTGCTAACAGGTTGTGAAGCATAAAACGGTGTCCGTCCTACTCCTACACTGCCAAGTGCAACATAGGTATGACGTCCACCCTAACAGCAGGATCACCAAGTGGAGCTCAACAAAGCACACACCTATGACCTACAAGTATATATACCCTGATCCAGCTTTCCCAAATTTAAAGAGAAGATTCCATCACGAATTCACGATCAGCATCTTCAGACGGAAGCCGACAAAGCTCGAGCGCGAAGGTTTGATCTCTGATCCGTCGAGCGGGACACCTCCGGCCTTCGGCAGTCCACACCCGCGCAGCAACCGCCGGCCATGGATTCCTCTGCTTGGTCATGGCCTCACTCGTGGGCATGGCATCCGGTCCGGTGAAATGATGATTGGCCAATTGGGTCATCTCAAAACTTTGAATCGACAAGTTGATCCGTGCGTATACTTGCATCGCATTAGATGCCGCAGTGGCAGCAATATGGAGCCTGGAGTACCTGGATTTTGCGCCAAGGATAAGAAAGCTGCATCCCCAACCGGCTTGCCACATTTTGACTCTCTTCTTCCTCTTCTTTTTAAGATTCTTTAATCTTTCGACTCACCTTTCTCTTTTTCTTTTGTAGGTATACTATACTAGCTACTGGCAGATTTGGTTCCCACTAGGCATAGGTCACCGTGGAGTGAATGGAGGATGACAAAGTATCTCGAGCTAGCTGATCATTCACAATTGTCGACGAGCTCGTTTCAGACACGACAATGGTTGATGATAAACTTACAGCATCTGACTGCCACAAAGATAGGCCTAAAATATCAAAGGTAGTACCAAAATTCTTTTAGAATCTTATTCTATCAACTTGACACGAGTCCGAACCCACGACTGTTATGTGGACATCTTGTGTTCATAATTATCAAAACCCTCGTACTAATGAGTCGAGGGCAAAATATTAGTATAAGATAATACGATGAGCTCAGCTGGGAAGCTGTTTCGGACGATATTCATTTAACACAGTATAAAAAGGTATTCAATCAACATTCCTCAAGTACTCATGGAGATCAGATGGTGGTCCCTCGATATCTTGCGATGACAACATGGTGACAGTTTATATGTGTGGAGTTCAATTCGTTAGATGGAGTGCACATAAGTTGATGCTGAAATAACCGAAGTTGCTATGAAGTTCAAATAAGTTCTGTTTCGTACTGTCGCCACTGTGAAGAGAATGGTTGACGAAAGTACATCGAGTTGATTACAATGGTCGACGGGCTCGTTTCAGACACGCAAGCAGACACGAAGTGCTTGACGAGCCTTTGTTCCATCTCGTTTGCTTGTACATGCATGGCATGTTTTTACTGTTGCTATCGCGAATTATATAACACTTACAATCTACTATCCTCCTAGGTACATGGACATGGTAAAGTTTCGAACTTCGTACTGCATGGTTCTTAAAGTTGTGTGTGGCGCCGCGAACAGCTTCGTTCATCTCAATATTCCCCAGATCAAAAGGAAAACTTTTCATACTTGACGAAAACCACGTAATCTCATAGCGGTGAATATAAATTAAAACATATAGCAGGGCGTGTTTCTAAACGGAAGATACAAAATGCTACATTCACATACAGCAGATAGCATCAGACTACGTCAGCCCAACTTATTGATACCTCCACTAATTTTTCATCCTCCGATTGCTCAACTCTTCTTGGAGCACTGAATACCGACTGCTTGTCTGTAGGCACTAGGCAGACTTCGGGATACTTTAATTTGCTTGTGATTGTGATACAGACTGCTTGTAAATATTCCTCGCAAAAAAAAAATGCTTGTGATTGATATGGGCCTAATTCTCATCGCAAATTTGGCCCGAACATATTACGTTCCAGCGGCCCAGCCCACTCGCAAACCCGAAAGCGGCAACTGAGCAATGGTGGCGCAGCGGTGGTAGCACG
Source organism: Eragrostis nindensis (assembly GCA_012490785.1). NCBI lineage: Eukaryota > Viridiplantae > Streptophyta > Magnoliopsida > Poales > Poaceae > Eragrostis > Eragrostis nindensis. The sequence goes on along the minus strand of JAAXCT010002349.1, from coordinate 66,125 downwards.
GACCGCCGCAATGCGCCGGGACGCGGCGGCCGCGGCTGGCGCCCCTCGGAATCGGAGGACTCCGGAGGGCGGCGCGCGCGCCGACCGAAAGCTGGCTAATCCTGGGGCAGCATGTACCGTGCTTTGCGTCCCCGACCTGGAGGTTATATCTTACTCTTAAGTCGCGGGGAAGGGGGATCGGGCACGCAGTGACTTGAGTGTCTGGTTGCCCAGACATTGGGGGTGATCTGTTGTAAGGTCTGTCATTTCAAGTCTCTTTTTGACTGCATTAAGGCACCTGATTTGTGTGGAGAAAAGAGGTTATTTTGCTTGTTGTGCTAGTTTTGCTGTTTGCCCCATGCGCGAGCGTCCGGTTGCCCAGAAATTGAGACTGCTATTTGCTGTAACTCAAGTTTTTGGTAATATCATCTTTTTACTTGTTCTCATAACAACTAAATTTAGTTGCGTTGTTTAATTGCATTATTGATCGGTTAGGAAGTTAACTGACGAGATTAAAAGTTGCACAGGATGGCAACAATGTTGAAGCACTGACACATTGATTCCTTCAGGCCAAATCGTCTCACACAGTTGTCAATTTTTCAGTTAAACTGTCTGACATGAATAGGACTGGCACAATATACAATACAGGTAGCAAATTGTTTACTTTTAGTTAGCTGTCGAACATCATTATTGATTTAATCAGCGTCCTCACTAAAAGGATGCCTGATTTTAAACTTCTGTATCTGAATATTCTTTCCTAGTGTGTTTAAAACATTAGAAAAAATGATTTGCAACGCATCCAAACAAGATCTGCATTCAATACAAAATATTTGTTTCACACACAATTTCAGAGTAGACAATGTCGTACGACTATGCCAATGTTTCCAAGCTTCTGTGAAACTTATCTTCATCTCACTGGGGTCTCTACTGAATGTTGTGCTCGCTGCCTACTCACCTGGGATTCGGCCACTTCTCATGATGCACATAAATTCGGCTAGCCTATATATTATCTCCAAGCAATCTTGAGCCTGGATAATACCATCTGATCTAATAGAACTCCAAGTCCGAAGAATATGCTGAATCCAATGGCAACCATTACCTCGCTAATCCATGGCTTTACAGGGATTATGGATACAGAACTTTCTTCTGCTGAATCACAATGGAGACCGAGCATAGGGCCACAGAGCTTTGGGTTACCACCATAACTAGAATGGTCAAATGTATCAAACTGGCCTCCACTTGGAATTGCCCCTTCTAGGTCATTGTTTGAAACATTGAATGAAGAAAGAAAGTGCAGGTAGTGTAGGGAGCCTGGAATTGGACCCATGAGATGGTTATTCGACAGGTCTAGCGCCTGCAGGCTTGTAAGATTGGATACTGATTGTGGAATCTCTCCATATAATCCATTGTTGCTCAAATTGAGCACAACTAGCGCTTTCAACTCACCGATCTCTGGTGGTATTGAGCCACTGAGGTTGTTGATACCGAGTTTCAGCGCCTTAGGGAAAGCACTGGTCATGCGGTATTGAAGTGATAGAGTTCTATAAACAGGCAGCACAAAGACCTTTGGCGCGACCTTGTCTGTTTTCAGCATTGGCATCCTCATTAAGGCTGTTGGAATTTCCCCTGTAAGACTATTGTTGGATATATCTATATAGAAGAGAAAGTTTAGACTGCTTATCCAATCAGGTATTTGTCCAGTTAGTTGATTGTTATATAAAAACAAGACCTCCAAATTTGCAAGCTTCGATAACCAAGGAGGTATATTTCCATGCAATGAACAGCCACTTATAGAAAAAACCTGAAGATTCTCAAAACCATCAATTCTATCATCTTGTGGCATGGTTTCATGCATGAAGTTCTTCCCAATTAGCAAGGTGGTCAGGTTCCTACAACACCTAAGCATCTGAAGTGCACTTGTGACATTTGTGAGGGAGTTGTTAACAAGTGATAGGAACGTGAGGGATTTCAGACTGCAAATTCTTTCTGACAGCTGGCCATGGAACTTGTTCGTAGATAACCGCAGTGCTGTTAGATTGCTGCATGAATATATACTTTCTGGAATTGTCCCACTGAAGTTGTTCCGCAAAAGATCTAAGATTTTTAGAATTGGTAAGTTGGAGAAATTGACATTGGTGAGCTCACCACTGAAACTGTTGTTCTTGAGGTCGATGATTATGAGATTTGTGCAGTTACTCAGAGTTGATGGAAGTTGCCCAGACATGTTATTATAGTCCAAATGGAGTTCCTCTAATCTCTTGAGCTCACCTATGGAGTCTGGGATACTTCCACTTAGACTGTTCCCTCCAAGATCAAGGGTGACCAGATTTGTGAGCTTGCTTATGCTTCCAAGTGATCCTGCTAGCTGGTTATTAGGAAAAGAGAGGTGCTCCAGCAAGTTAAGATTGAATAATTCGTCAGGAAGAGTCCCACAGAGGTTGTTGTGCCCAGCATCGAGAGATGTGAGCATGGAGCAGCTACCAAGTCCTGGAGGGATGTTACCACTGAATTGGTTGTAGCTGAGATGAAGCACGGCAAAGGATGGCGCGCTGAGGCATAAGATAGCTGGTATCTGGCCAATAAAGCTATTGTTGCTGGCATTGAGTGCAACAAGGCTCTTCATCACCGCCCATGTGATGGATGGAAACCATCCTGTAAACAAGTTGCTCGAGATGTTCAGTACCTGCAGAGGTCGAATGGTTGACGATTGCAGCTCCTGCAATTCACCACTGAGCTGGTTGAAGCTGACATCGAGGACAATAATGCTGCTGGAGGACACCAGCTCCATCGGCAGGCCACCGGACAGCATGTTGTGGGAGAGGTTGAGACGAAGCAGGCCGGTGAGGTTGGCAAGGGAAGCTGAAATGTGCCCCTGAAGGCTCCTTGAAGAAAGGAAGACATCAGTCACAGTCCGATCTGAACTGCACCTGATCCCTTCCCATTTGCAACAGTCTGTGTCATTCAGCCATGAACCGGTGAGGCCATTGTCATGGGAGAGCTCGGCAGCAAACTGGAGCAAGGATGTCTTCTCCTGCTCGCTGCAAGAGGTTGCAAGAGAGATCAAGGATAGAAGGGTCACGAGGGCACCGCCTAAAGGGGACATGGCTAACCTTCTGGTTTTGCAGTTGCATGAAGAGCTTGATGGTTGATGCATACTTTATATCATGATCCTTTCTGCAGTTTTCTTGGAGGGTATAATTCGGCTCGGTATTGTCCAATTTGTGTATCCAGAGATATCTTTGTGGCAACCGAAGTACAGCAGTTAACGTGTGAGAGGTAAAGTCAGCGTGTCGTTTTGTGGAGTCCTTGCTGTCACTCATTGACTTGTTGACTGACTTTCGTGTCGAACAAGGAAAGACTTGTTGATCGACCAACATAGGTTGACTGATTGCAACCCCTCCGATTTTCTTTTCTTGTCGTTAGGACAGGATTGCTAATTCAAATTTGAACAATTTTGCTCGTCCTAACGGTTTTCTTTTCTTGTCATTGGGACAGACTTGCTATTTTAATTTGAACTGCTTTTGAACAATTTTGCTCGTCCTAACGGTTTTCTTTTCTTGTCATTGGGACAGACTTGCTATTTTAATTTGAACTGCTTTGCTTTTCCTAACGATGAGAAACGGAAAACAAAGGGAGTATCATTCAAGGTTAAGAAAAGAGTGTTTATTTGCACTGGACTACTACTTATGCAAATCTTATGTGAATTTTGGGTTTTCTTTTTTTTGGGGGGGGGGGTTATGTTTTCACTCCTTTATTTGTGCATGATCATATGAATTTGCCAGACCTGTATTTGAAGCTTTCCCACTGCCTATGCATTTAGCGAGGAAGTTCACTAGCGGGTGCTATCAAATCCTTTTTTATGGATGCCTTTAAGCATGTTATGTTTTGAGCTACTGTGCAATTAAGAACTTCAATGCAAACCTCAGCTCATTCTTGCAAAGTTTTTCAAGACAGAGATACAAATTTGCAGTCGCGGAAGACTTTAAATAGCGAAAGGGCCTATAGACAAGAGGTTACAAGAGTCTCAGTAGCATCTAAGGTCCTGAGTTCGATTCCTGGTGGAAACGAACTTTCTAGGAAATGTGATGTGATCTGAGTATGCTTGCGTATGTGCGTTCATAGAGGTGAGTGTGCTTGCGTTGTGAGCGTCTGAGTTGTACTATGTAATCGAAAAAAAACTTTAAATAAAAAGAAATAAAAAGAAGCTAGCATGGTGATGACGTGTGTATCTTTAATCTAATCATTGGAGATGGACGGGGTTCCTAACGCCTTGAACCTAAGGCTAATTTGCAGGAAATGTGATGTGATCTGCGTTGTCACCACTTCGAGTTCCACTAGGTTGGCGTGGACCAATGCAGCCACTACCATTTGTTGTGGTGCCAGCAAGGTTTGAAAAATCGACGAAAACCGGGCGGTTTCGCGATAACCGGACTTACCGGTCCGGTCCGGTAAGTCCGTTTGACGATTTTCGAATTTCGAATTTGAAATTTTTTGAAAATTTGAGATAATTTGAAACAAAAAATATGTAAAAAACTAGACGTTATTGCAGAATTTGGTGGAAACCATACACGAAAACGACTTGGTTTGATGTGAAATAATTCTCGGAAGATTTCTGGGAGAAAAGAAATTAAAAAAAAAAAGATTCGTGAACAGTAAAGCAGGGGAACCAAACACCGGCGGCCAGAAATCCTTGAAATCCGTCGAGTTGGGTGATGGAATTGCACGAAAGATGAATAAATGGATTCTTATGGATGTGAGGTAGCTTCAGTTGTGAGGAATCGAACAGAAACTCACGTGGAGGGAGGAATCGACGATGGCGTCCGAGGTGCTCATCGTTCCCCACGCACGCGCTCGCCCAAATCGCCGCTCGCCGTCGAAATCCCCACGCCGGAGCCGCCGTCCGCCGCAAAATACACCGAATCGAGGCCCCTACCGATGCACCTCAGCCCATAATCGAGCGATACGGGCCGGTTATCGATCAATTCGTCGATTTGTTGGCGTCGCGGCTCGATTCGACCGGGAGGGGCTTGGCTGCGGCGTCGGTAATACACGGTCGATAACCGATGAAACCGACCGGTTACCGACCAAAATCGGTCGATTACCGGAAAAATCGGTCGGTTTCAAGGTTTCAAATTCAAATTTGGTATTTGAATTTTTACTCGATAATCGCTCGGTTATCGCGATAACGGTAAAATCGACTGTATCGGTCGCCGTCGGTTGGAGCGATCTCGTCGAAATGGTAAACCTTGGTTGCCAGTTCGTTACCCTTATCCAAGATCACGGCACTTGGCAGGGATTTGCGCGTGCGCAGCATTTTCCTCCTCGATTCAAAGCGTGTCGTGTCGTATGCGTCGGCAGTCAAGAAGTCATGTTGCTTGACTTGATGGATTTTGTTGGTGTGAAAGCCGAAGTTCGAAGATCAGCCGTGTCCCGGTGAACAATGAGTGATATTCTTATTCAGAGGTTGATGACATGTTGTTGAGAGAAAAATCTCCTATATTTCCACGGAACTGCAGTGATGACGGCAAAGCCTGGTGAACCAGTATTTGACGACACTGTCAAGCAGTGATCATCGGTTCGTTCCCAACCGCTCGATCAGGATCAGGCGACTCAGATTTGGCAATCAGGGAAATCATTTTTTATTTTATTTTTTGGCACGGAGGGAAATAATTCTTGCAAACTGAACCACTTCCTCGGTTGCTCTTCACGGCAGTCCCCGCCCGGCGGCGAGGCAATGGCGGTGGACGGCGGCAGCCGTTGCCTGCCATCTGCTGCGTTCATCCCTCAGTCCCTCTCCGCGCGGCCCCCGCCATACAGCTGTTCTCGAACTCTAGCAGATCCGCGCACCCGCCGCGTGAAGGGGTGGCGGCCCGAGTGGCAGCGGCGTCTCGGGACCGGGGGCTTCGAGCAATCCAGCTCTGCTCATATTCCGGTGATCTGTGCCCTCCCCTAAGGTACGTCGCGCGAGAGCCCTCTCAATTTGATACTGATTTCGTCGGAGAAAAAGTTTATCACGGTAATCTGGTTGTGTGTGGTGGATACTTAGTGCAAAGTTTTATTCAGCAACAAGCTAGGTGCCTTAGGACTAAGCCTTAAGGCCACCCTTAATCACCTTGTACTGCGATTGAATTGCCGGTTAAACATGTTGTACATATGTAGGATGTGACACTTGAACTGAACTGACATTTTTTTTAAAAAAAATGGAAAGATATATCCCATTAAACTTGAGGTGCTGCAGAATCGTAAGCAACCAAATTACGAATATAATCCAAAACGATGATCATAATAGCATCCGTATCACACACCAACCCTAGCTCAGCGGCTCAGCCATCGCACGCGCAATGTTATTACATTCTCGTGGCTTAAAGGAAACTCTAGCCTGAATGACCTCACTATGTAGCATATCAAGGAGATGTTTCAGTGTTCTACATGGGCATTTCGCCGTCCTTGTAATGGCTTTGAGCCAGCTATGGTTTTTTCTTTCTTGTAAACTCTCTGAATGGTTTTTCTAATGAAAACCGAGGGCAAACCCCTCTTATAAAGAAAAAAAGTATTCTACATCGGCTCTTTGTACCCTTGCACACAATGAAATTGCCCAAAGCAATGACATTCAGTAACGGTTACATGGCTAGCATATACAATCAGTAACTACCAACGCGAGCTTATTCAATCTGACCATCTGTCATAAATGTTCATGCAAACTTTAGTCGAACTAACTAAAGTACTTAGATAAGACTATCTGATCATATAACACAACAAAGAACGCACTGAATGAAATCACAAAGATGTCCTTTTCATAAGTTTTTTCTTCAGGGAGAATGGAGGCTGGAGGTGATCCCTCTGCGTTGCAGTGTCGGGTAAGCATAGGACCACATAGATTTGGGTTGCCAGCATAGCTAGAACTATCAAATATATCAAACTGTCCCCCACTTGGAGTAGGCCCTTCTAATTCGTTGTTCGAAACATTGAATGCAGATAGAAAGTGCAGCTTGTTCAGTGAGACAGGGATCACACCAGTTAGATTGTTGCTGGACAGGTCTATCATCTGCAGGTTTGTAAGGTTGGATATGGATTGTGGAATCTCTCCATATAATTTGTTGGCGCTCAAATTGAGCACAGTGAGTGCTTTTAACTCTCCAATCTCTGGGGGGATTGTCCCTGTTAAGTTGTTGTTGCCAAGTTGCAATACCTTTGGGGATCTAGTAAGTGAAGTGTATTCATGTGATGGATCCTTGTAGATGGACAGCCACCATCGTCGTGTGTCCAAATGTGCTGCAGAATCAAATGATTTTATCATTGGCATCTTCATCAATGTGATTGGGATTTCTCTTGTTAGATGGTTGCTTGATACATCCAAATAGAAGAGGTGGCTTAGGGAGTTGATCCAGCTTGGTATTGGTCCAGTGAGTCGATTTCCCCGTAGACTTAACACCTCCAAATTTGTGAGCTTTGATAGCCAAAGTGGTATTTCACCAGACAATGAGCATAGCTCTATGGCAAGAATTTGAAGATTCTCAAAACCCTCGACGGTTCCATCTTGTGGCATGACCTCTCCCTTGAAGTTGCTCCCGAGAAGAAGGATGGTCAGGTTCTTGCAGCACTTAAGTATCTGAATTGCACTTGTGATATTTGTGAAAGAGTTGTTGGCAAGTGACAGGAAAGTGAGGTACTTGAGACTGCTTATTCTGGCTGATAGCTGACCGTGGAAATGGTTGCCTGCTAGCCGCAGTGCAGTCAAACTACTACAAGAATATATGTTTCTGGAATTGTGCCGGTGAAGTTGTTCATGAAAAGATCTAAAGTTTGTAAATTGGACAGGGAGGAGAAATTCACCTTTCCTTTATGTCCACTGAAACTGTTTCCCTTGAGGTCAATGGTTGTGAGATGTGTACAATTGCCAAGAGCTGATGGCAGCTCTCCGTACATGTTGTTCTGTCCAGATGGAGCACCTTCAGTCTTTTGAGCTCACCAATAGAATCTGGAATCTTTCCACTAAAGTTGTTCCCTTCAAGATCAAGAGTAGCCAGATTAATGAGTTGGGTTATATGTGCTCCATCTAGCATTCCTTGTAAGCCATTGTTGTGTAAGGAGAGGTGCTCCAGCGAGGTGGCATTGAAGAGTTCATCAGGCAGAGTCCCGGAGAGTTTGTTGTGGCCAATCTTGAGCATTTTGAGCATGGAGCAATTGCCAAGCCCAGTGGGGATGCCACCACTGAATTGATTGTAGGAAAGGTCAATTACCAGAAAGGATGGTGAGGTGATGCAAAAAGAAGATGGTATCCATCCTTGAAAACTGTTGTTGCTTGCATTGAGTGCAACCAGACTCCTTGTTTTCTCCCATACCGCGGACGGGAACTCTCCTGTAAAAAGGTTGCTTGAGATATTCAGTACCTGCAGCGGCGGTTCAGATATTGACAAGTTCAGCTCTTGCAGAACCCCATTAAGGCGGTTAAAGCTAACATCGAGGACAACGATGCTGCTGGAGAACATCAGTTCCGATGGAAGGCCGCCAGACAATGAGTTGTATGACAGATTGAGGTGTATCATGCTGGTGAGGTTGGCAAGGGAAGACGAGATGTGCCCTTCAAGTCTTCTAGATGCCAAAGAGACCCCAATGACACCTCCATTGCCGTTGCAGGTGATGCCTTCCCACGCGCAGCAGTTTGTATCTTTCTGCCACGAGGAGGCAAGGCCACCATCCTGTGAAAGCCCAGAGAGAAACTGGAAGAGGAAGATCTTCTCCTGCTCGGTGCACGAGCTGGCAAGAGAGATCGAGGAGAAAAGCATCAGGAGGGCACACAGTAATGGTGCCATGGCTAACTTGCTGGTTTTGCATTTGCATGAAGAATGGGTGTGTTTGCTGCATAACTTATATCATGGTGCTTTTTCCACCTTTGCACACGGTTATGTGTCCAATGTGTGTGTTCATAGAGGTTTTGCATATGAAGTAACCAAACTTATTTACGTCTGAGAGCTAGCAAGTCAGCGGGCCATTCATGGATTCCTTGCTGTCACTTCATAGACCTGTTGAGTTGACTGACCTTACTCTAAAATAAAAAAAGACTTGTTGACCACGATGAATTGAGAGTATGTTTGCACTTTGTCCCCATTATAGTTTGTGCATGAAAATCATTTGAACTTTTTCCAATCTGTATTAGTAGCTTTGCCATTGCCTATGCATTTAACAAGGAAGTGCCCATTACAAGATATTTTTTTAGGAAGACAGAGAATTTTAAACTAAAACTGTATTATGTATATTCAGGGCTGGACGGCTGGTCGGCTAAAGGATGGTACAGTACATCTCCGAAGGAGACTCCCAGTCTTCTTGACGTGAACCCAGGCCTTGATTTTCTTGACCTACCCCTCACCAATGCAGTCCTCTGTTAAGACCGGTACAGTCCTCTGCATCACGGAGACCACTAGACCAGCATGACTGATGCAAATGCAGTTGGTTGAAGATTAATGAGAGCGTGTTGGAGGGGCGATTGCAGTGGGGGCGCAGTCTGCTGAATGGTAGTAGTACTAGTAATGTTTGACTGGCGGGCAAGTTCATAAAGAAGTCTTGATCTCTAGGTCCACCAAAGAGCATCTGTAACGAGCTGGCACGTAGGGCATGCTGCATCAATTCTGTCTTGGTGGTGTCTGTGATGAGATTGGCTTGCTTGCGGTTTGTGACCTTGTAGTGTGAGGAACCACGGGTGATGTTTGCTGTTAAAATTCAGTCCGTCCGCACTGCACGAACGACAGGGGTCTGTGGTGCGTTCTCGTTCCTCCTGTGTGTTTGAAGCGCTGCCGAGCGAGACATGATGCCGGCTCGGATAGTCGTCTAGTATGGCACAACACAACACAAGGCAAGACGACTCAGATCGTACGCTCGCTGGTCAGCCGCTTAGCTCTGCACCCAGTTTGTCTGCACCGATCGCCGGAAATGCCACGTCCGGGAACGCACGTAGGAGTCGTCGAGGCCGACGTCCTTGGAACGCATCCGTTGACAGCAAGGCTCTGCACAAGGTGCCCCTGACGTTGGTGCGGGTGTTGATCAGTCAACATGCATGCATGTTCCATCCACAGGCCTGTACGTCATCCCCACTGCCAGCACTGATTATTACGCGCCTGAGTGATGAAAACGAATTAAGCGAGCGGCGAAAAGAGAAGTTGATTACTGTCATCTCCATTTCGAGCACTGATTCAAAAAGGAAGTTCCAGTTAGAAGATAATTTTGAGGACAACGGCATGGAATCATGCACGTGGTCTGCCGTTGTCTCCACTTCGAGTTCCACTAGGCTGGCGTCGACCACTGGAGCGAGCCACTAGTAGTACTAGCAATTGCTGTGGCTGTCAGTTCGTTACCATTGATTGGTCCAAGATTGCGGCACTTGGCAAGGTTTTGCGCATAGGTACATACGTAGTGGTCGTAGATTATCTTCTTCGATTCTCAGCGTGTCAAGTACGTGCGTCGGCAGTTAAGACGAGTCTTGTTGCTTGACGGATTTTTCGATCCGAGACCCAGCTTTTAAAATATGTTGCATTCACAGGTTGGTCTTCGTTTCTTGGTACACCGTTGTTAAGGAAAATCTCCTGTTTCAGCCACAAGTCTGCATGCTGCAATAACACTGTTAACCATGACCTGAAACCTCTCTCTTAGCTGATTTTTTTTTTTTTGAACATCTCTTAGCTGATTGTTTGGCGCTTCATTTCAAAACAGCCCTAGGAAATGGGTCTCATTCTGGGCTCGACGTGCACCCAGTTCCTACGTTCCGCAGGTTTACGGCCCAACCCATTTCTAAGCCTCCAACAGGTACCGACCGCAGCATTCGGAGACTTGCGCAGCGCTGGCGGCCGCGGCTCGGAGTGCGCCGCCCACGCAGGCGGATGGACGCCTGGACGGCAGCCGGAGCCTGGGGCAGAAAAGCCATGGCGATGCGTCCCTGACCCAGAGGTAACATTCTACGACGCGGGAAACTTGGGGGTTTGCCGGTTGGGGCGCCATGTGCGTGTCTAGTTGCTCAGAAATTTGCTCAGATGCTCTGCTTAATGTCTGCAGTCCTTTGTAATACACGACTACGGGATTTCATGCCAAGTTGCTCAGAAAAGAAATTGTTTTGCCTCTCGAGGATTTTTACTTGCTACTTGAACAGCTCGGTCATCTTTCAAATTTAGCGATGTTTCAATGTGTTACGGTTCAGTGAGCAAGTGAAATGAAGATATTAAACGTCAAATTGGATCGCAAAATGAGTAAAGTTCCGACACATTTTTATTGCTCAATTACTCATCTCACATAGTTACATAGTTACATACTACTAATTACATTTTTATTAGGGTTCCAATGGAAAACTAGGGATACGAAAACTCATACTTTAAGTAGGATTGTCTGTCTCTTGTAAAACCTGCTGAATTGTTTTATCTCCTTGTGACCATGGAACATCTAATTTCCTGCTAATTTTTGTTCGGAGAAATGGATGCTTGTTTTATTTGCAAGGATTTCCTCTTGATGTGCTGCCATCTGCCACTTATGGCTGGTGGTACATTGATCCTGTGTGCTCATGCACACTAAACTAAGCATGATTAAACATGTTACAGGCGAACAGATTAAATGACAAGATTAAGGTTACACAGGATCACCAAATTGACATAATATTGTAGTACTGACACATTTAGAATGCTTAATTCAACTTTAACTGTCTCACAGTCACAGATACTTACATCTCCACCAAGGGTTCAGTCTTCAATATTCAGTAGTCATCCATGACTACCTTCCAATTATACATTTTATTCTGTGAGGATGCGCCAAATATAGTTTCAAAACTAGAGGAAGCTTGTAGACGAGACCAGTGATTAAAACTAATAACCCAATATCATCTCAAACCCATATGTAAGTTGAAGTAGAACTAGCTCAAAATCCTTGATAACACAACCTGATCATACAGCACCCCTACACAAAAGAATGCTCCAAAGGCGATTATAAAAATTACGGTTTCAACCTTTTTATCAGTTTGTTTTGCAGGAAAAAGTTCTTCTGAACCACAGTGGCGGCCAAGCACAGGACCACACAATCTTGGGTTCCCATCAAAGCTTGAACTTGGAAACGTGCTGAGCTGGCCGGTGATTGGGATAGGTCCTTCTAGGTCATTGTCAGAGACATTGAACTTAGAAAGGAAATGCAGATTGTTTAGTGCGGTCGGGATTGTACCTGTTAGATGGTTGCCAGACAAATTCAGTACCTCCAGGTTTGTGAGGTTGCACATTGAGTCCGGAATAACTCCAGTGAATTTGTTGGAGTTCAAATTGAGTGAAATGAGTGCTTTCAACTGACCAATCTCTTTGGGGATTACACCAGTAATGTTATTGATGCCTAGGTTCAGCATTGTAGAGAAAGAAATGGGCGTGCTGTACTGCAGTGACTGACTCTTATACACAGGCAGGTCAAAGGCTTTCGGTGCAATCTTATCTGCTTTTAGCATTTGCATGTCCATTATGGCTGTTGGGATTTCCCCTAGAAGGCTGTTGTTTGATATGTTTATATGGAATAAGAAGTTTAGGCGGTTGAACCAGTCTGGTATTGGTCCGGTTAGTTGATTTCCATACAAAAGCAACACCTCTAACTTCGAGAGCTTTGATAACCAAAGAGGTACATTTCCAAATAATGAACAACCATTTAAAGCAAGAACCTGAAGATTCTCAAAACCAACAATTCTATCATCCTCTGGCATGGCCTCGCCCAAAAAGTTGTGCCCAATGAATAAAGTTGTCAGGTTTCTGCAACTCCCTAGGATGTGAAGTGCGCTTGTGATATTTGAAAGGGAGCAGTTAACAACTGATAAGAAGGAAAGGGAATTCAGATTGACAATTCTTTCTGATAATTGGCCATGGAACTTGTTCGAAGATAGCCGCAGTGCTGTTAGATTGCTGCATGAATATATGCTTTCTGGAATTGTGCCATTGAAGTTGTTCCGCAGAAGATCTAAGGTTTTCAGATTGGGTAAGTTGGAGAAATTGACATCGGTGAGTTCTCCGCTGAAACTATTGCACTTCAGGTCGATGATTATGAGTTTTGTGCACCTGCTCAGAGTTGACGGAAGTTGCCCAGACATGCTATTGTAATCCAACTGGAGTTCCTCTAGTCTCTTTAGCTCACCTATGGAGTCTGGGATATTTCCACTGAGATTATTCCCTCCAAGATCAAGGGTGACCAGATTTGTGAGCTTGCTGATACCACCAAGTGATCCTTCTAAGTGATTATTAGGAAAAGAGAGATGCTCCAATAATGCAAGACTGAATAGTTCATCAGGAAGAGTCCCACTAAGCTTGTTGTTCCCGACATGGAGAGATGTCAGCATGGAACAATCACCTAATCCTGCAGGGATGCTTCCATTGAATTGGTTGTGGCTGAGATGGAGCACGGCAAAGGATGGCGCGCTAACACATAAAATGGTCGGTATCTGGCCAGTAAAGCTGTTGTTGATGGCATTAAGGACAACCATACTCTTCATCACTTCCCATGTGGTTGATGGAAAGCGTCCTGTAAACAAGTTGCTGGAGATGTTCAGTACCTGCAGAGGTCGGAGGATTGAAGATTGCAGCTCCTGCAAGTCTCCTTTGAGTTGGTTGAAGCTGACATCAAGGACAACAATGCTGTTGGAGGACAGAAGCTCCATTGGTAGGCCACCAGAGAGCATGTTGTGGGACAGGTTCAGACGCAGCAGGCTGGTGAGGTTGGCAAGGGACGCTGAGATGTGCCCCTGAAGGCTCCTTGAAGCAAGGAAGAGATCAGTCACAGTATGATTTGAGCTGCAAGTGATCCCTTCCCATTGACAACAATCTGTGTCATTCTCCCAGAAACCAGCGAGTCCGCTGTCGTGAGAGAGTTTGGTGGCAAACTGGAGCAAGGATCTCTTCTCCATGTCAGTGCATGAGGTGGCGAAAGAGGCCAAGGAGAGGAGCATCACAAGTAGATGACCTAATGGTGGCATGGTTAGCTTGCTGGTTTTGCAGTTGGATGAAGAATGGGCTGTTAAGCTTTGTATTTCTGTCTCGCGATGATCCTTTATGCACTTTCTTGAAGGGTGTAATTTTGAGAGGTAATTTGTCTGTTCAGAGATGTTTGCATTTGAAGTAACCAAAGTAGTTAACTTGTGAAAGCCAGAGAGTCAAAGGGACATTTTGGTAGTCCTTGCTGTCACCGTTTACCCTTGCTATCAACCTTGCTGTCTATAAAGAGAGGAGACTTGTTGACCAACCTCGGTGACTAGGTTTATTAACTATTATTATATTATTCTAGTTACAGTTACTTGTGCAAAAGAAAATATATGAATTGAGAGTATGTTTACAGTGTGTTCACAACTCACTTGTTTTTGTAAAATATCATTTAAATCTTTGCCACTGTCTTTGCATTTGACATGGAAGTTCACACTATTGGGTCATTTTTTGAAACAATTATTAGGTTTTTATTGAAGCCACGGAATATTGAGCAGAAGTTGTGCTGATGGATGGGTCAATAATCTCAATGAGACCATGGCTGAGATGACACTTTCTTGACTTGATCCGTTTACCAGCTGCTCGTTCACTGGCTCTGAAGACAATTCTATATTCTATTCGTACTTGCTATGTATTTGTATGAGTCTAACCATTCATCGTACTTGACTGTAGTGGCCAGTGCAGGCGAAATGTGCGCACTGTTGTCACTGTATCCCTTTTGCGTGCCCCAATATTATATTAAACTTTGGTGTTCAGGTTTTGTTTCCACTTGGAAATAAATATGCTTTAGTTGGCTGATCTACTACTGTACAACAATCTTAAAAAAATGATGGTTAGTCCTTTTGACTATACATGATATGTGCTTCTTATGTTTTAATTAATTCTTTGGGGGATGCTATGTTAAATCGTATGGCTGATGCTCTTTATTGGGTGTTTTCTTTTGATCAGTTTTTTAGTAGCCTTTGCACAGCTGTAAGGACTATGATTTACTGCACAAATTAGTTATCTGTATCTGCTAGTTTTTTTATCATTAGAATCTTTATTAACACTAGGATGCAGGAATTGTGGCGCAGCAAAATGCCTCTGCAGGCGAAGATCTCTTCCCAGGCTCCTGAAGACAGGATGCAGGCAGGTACATACAGCCACTTGAACAATTTTCCGAAAACTGTGCATCCCTAGTTCTTCTCCTACACTTAGGACAAATTTGACTGGAAATATGATACTGTCTGCAGTTGTCTCCATTCTGAGTTCCCCCGGTTGGCATGAACCACTACGATTTGCTGTGGCGACTTTGTCAAAGATGACGGCCCGTTGCAGGGAATTGCGGGTGCCTATGTCGGCAGTCGAAACAAAGTCTGGTTGGTTGATGGACTCTCAAACCCAACTTCTAAAATTCTGTTGCTGTGCCCCGTAATAGATGGATTTCCCGTGTCGCGCGTTGGCTGTACACAAGTAGCTAGCAGGCAGGTCCTTGACTGCATCAAGCATGTGAGTTGAGAAAACTTCACTGCAAACTAGTGTTCGGAATCAAATTGAAAAAGTAGCCGGAAAAAAGGAAAAACAGTACGCAAAAACCATATTACCGTGAAGGTCCCCGTCAGAGAGTTAGTATGGATGTTGATGAGATCCATCGACCGTCGTTGTTCAAACTTGGCTGGTTAGAAATTCAGCATGTTGACGGATGTTGTTGCCTTGGGATTCTCCTCGTTCCTTTTCAATGTCTTGTCGTTGTAGTTTCCTTTTACTTTCCTCTGCGCGTCTGCATCATTGTAAATGTGATCTGTGACTGTCTCTGAATTTTGCTGTCCTCCGATTAAATTGGCACGCCGTTGTTATCATCAACTCTGTTTTAGCCTCCAGCAAGAAGGTTCCTGTTTCAATCTTGGGCCTAGAGGGCATCCTCAATCAGAGGATCGAGAAACACACGCAAGTTTAGACGGGATTTCAGTTGCAATCTGATTAGGCGCCACAGTGTCCATCAGGTGCAGTTACAGCGCGTCCGTACCCGCATTAAGTGAGGGCATGTCCCCTCTATCCTGTTGCCACGTGTCCGACATCTTCATCTATCAAACCATAAATCGACACATGTCCCGTTCAGCAGAGAAAGCAGAAGACCCCGTGTGAAAGCTGGACATCGCTTTGGACATCACTTTCGCTGACGTCATCGCATTGATTGCTCCATCTCAAAACTTTAAAATGTCATAACTCTAGCATACAACGTCTGTTTTCGATTCTTTTTTCACCATTATGCTCTACGCGACGAGACGAACAAAACTAGATCCCAATTGCATATATTCTAAACTTTTTTGCATGTACTATATTATCACAGAAGTTACTACTATATTTATAACATGAGTTGCTACATTGCAAATTTGAAAAATCTATAACAACTTGTGTGGTAAGGATTGTAGTAACTTTTGTTATGACCTTGTGGGCATACTAATAATTTGAAAAGTTATACCAAGTACAAGAGGTAGCAACTTGTTAGTATGGTAGTAGCTACTTTTCTATACATGTGTATCAATTTGTATATGAATTTATATACACATAAGTTGCTATTATAAAATATATTGTTGTTACACAATATACAAAATAAGTAAGCATTACATAATAGGTTCAAGATGTAACGCTGTAAAGTACATTAGTTTCTATCATAATACATTGAAAAAGTTGTTATATGGTAGACCATTTAGACGTCTATAAAAATGTAAAACTAAACTTGTTATTGATATAATATATGTCATAGTAAATTTCAATAGAAATCACTATAGCTTGTTATAGTTAACAATATGAGTAACAACTTGTACACAAAAATAATATAGCTCTTTTTTTATGAAAATAGCATACAGTAGCAATTTGTGTTATATACATAGTAGTAACTTATGTTATCAAATTTTTTTTAAAAAAATATAGAGAAGTGAGATCTAGTTTTGTTCATCTCATTGTGTAGAGCACAATGGTGAAAACAGAGTCGAAAACGGACGTCGTTTGTAAGATATAAATCATTTTAAAGTTTCGAACTTGACTAATATCTATACTCTGATAGGATAAAGCCTGATACCCCTCCATAGCATTTTGACATACGTGGAGTTTTCCCGTGCCTGCACGTCCATTTGTGAAGACGTGGACCTCGGTTTTCCCTCCACGTCCTGCTCTGCTCCCCGACTTTCCTCTGCTCCCGCCTCCTTGTGGACCCCACCATGTGCTGCTCTCATGTGACAGATGAGCCCGTGCCCGACCGGGCTAATTGCCCTCACCCCACTGGTAAGGGGGGCCAACTCCAAAACCCCACTAGTAAACGAGACATCCCCTGGACACCACTGGCGAGCGCGCCCGACACTCCAAAAACACCAAAACCAGCCTTCTCGTGACTTTCTGTACCGAAAATACCCTCCCTCCTTCCTGAACATTGGGACCAAATCGAATCGAACCAGGAGAGGGAGAGAGGGCGAGCGTCGCCGGCGGCGGGTGAAGCCATGCACGGAGGCGGGGGAGGGGTCGCGCGGCGCCCCCGCGCCCGAAGAGACGCAGCAGGGGAGGGCGACGCCCTCGCGCCAGACCCCGCGGCCTGGAAGGTCGCGGCTGCGCCCCCGATGCGGCGGCGGCGTTGCCGGATCTGGCGAGGGCGGCGATGCCGGATGCGACCGGCTCGGCCTGCAAGCTCTGGCGAGGGCGGGAGGTGCTGGAGCCGCGGCTGCCATTGGCACGGGGAGAGGAACAGGGCAGGGCAGCAGTGGTGCGCGACAGGGAAAGGGGGCGCGGTGATGTCGTCGGCCGGTGAGGGAAGGGAAGACGCCCGAAGCGTCCCGACGGCGGCCCATCCAAATTGAAACGCGGCGGGAGGGGGAGGAGAGGGCGGCGTGGCCCGGCTCGGCGTGAGCCCGGTGCGGAATCTCGACGTCGCCCCGACACCACGGCGCCGCCGACGAGAGCTGCGAGGCGAGCCACCCGACGGCGCGTCCCCTGTAGGCACATCGGGCGCGGGGTGGCGAGCGGGCCTCCTCCCCTGCCGCCGCGAGGGCGCGCGGCTCGCCTCCCCTGCCGCCAAGCTCGCCGCGCAGGGGCCCTCGTCCGCCGCGGCCATGGCACGCCTCCCCTGCCGCCAAGCTCGCCGCGCAGGGGCCCTCGTCCGTCGCGGCCATGGCGCGCTCGGCCGTCGTCTGCTCCTCCGGCCTGATTTGTTTTCCGATTTGAATCACGGGAGGGCGATACGCAGGGGCGTTCACTGGTGGGCGATACACACACAGGGGCAAACTCGGTACAGAAAAATGGGATGAGGCCGGCCTTGGTATTTCGGAGGGGCGGGCGCCTTCGCGAATGGTGCTGGGGGGATGGTCTGCTTACTGATGTTGTTGTGGAGATGGTCTCCTTTACCAGTGGCGTGAGAGCAATTATCCCGTGCCCGACCATAGTTTTCGAACCGCCTGATTCGTTAGCTCGCCTCAGGCCCATCGTGAACAAAAAAAAAAGAAAAAAAAGAAAGGAACCGGGTCAGCGCCCGGACGGAGGGAAACTACGCAGAGAAGAGCAGAGGGCGGCGCAGCCTGATTTGTTAGCACGCCTCGTGCTCGCTGGGAACAGAAAAAAAAAAGAGAGAGAGGAAGGAAGAGGGTCAGTGCCGGGATGGGAGGAGAAGGCACGGAGAAGAGAAGACATAGCAGCGCGAATCGAACCTGGAAGGCACCGAATCGGAGCCCCTATGCTGTGGATCGTACGCTCCTGCGAGATATGAGCGAGAAGAGGATACAGGATGGGGCCGCCACGCTGCTCTCTGGCAGGTTGAGGTCTCATGGAAATTTCGGATGGGGAACTAAGGCGGAGGGGAGAGGACAACGGCTCGGAAAAATCAATTTGGGTTCGTCAGTGCCTGTGGGATAGATAGCAACGAGAATGGTGAGGAAGAATGAAGCTGCTTGCGGTCGCGGAGGCAGTGGAGCAGCCTTCCATGGCTCTCTGGCTAAGGGAGGAAATGGTGTTGCTCTCTGGCTAAAGAAAGAGGAAAAGGAGAGGAGGAGCCCCGTCTTTACTCGCAGCTGCCGGCGTGTGGAGAGCAAGACCGCCGCGTGGCCTTGCCCGTCCTGCGCGCATGCCACCCGTGAGTGAACGGCGCTAGAGAAAAATAGGAGAAGAAGAAAAGAAGGGAGGGGGTTGTTGTGGGAGTGGGACCCACTACCTTTTCAATTGGATTTTTTTTTTGTTGCTGCTGGGGAGCACACAAACGCCGGAGAGAAACATTATTGCTTCCAAATTTTTATGAAGACCCTTTAGTTTATACAAATTATATGAAGCATTCTAAAGTTGTTTATAACATAACATTTCTTACATTGGTACTCCGTATTTTATGTTTTGTACTCAACATTATACCGAAAGTTGTTTATAACATAACATTTCTTACATTGGTACTCCGTATTTTATTGTTGTTCTCAACATTATCAAGGTAAACGGGCGCGGTGGAGCGCGCCTACTTACCTAGTTAATGTGATGACGTATGGGACAGCAGATGCATGGACGTGATCGAGAAGGTTGTCATTTTGTTAAGAGGCCAGGCGCATATTGACTGCGGAGCAGACCGCGCGCGCAGTGAATGCGCGATAACGTGCGGGCGCGTACAGGTGCGCATTAGACTTTTCGTCCATGATGGGAGGAGAGCTGATGCAACGTCTCCCTCGCCAAATTTTGCCGCTCGGACGAGTTGGGCCACATTGGGCGATTTGCGAGCCGGGCTTAAATATAAGGCCAAAACTCATCCAATTTACACACGAACGCCTAGACACGTAAACACACGCGGCCCATTCATCTCTCTCCCGGTCCTCGTCCCGCGCGAAGCAACGACCACCGGCGGCGGCGGCGGCGGGCGGCGGCCCGCTGCTCGGCCGTCGGAGGGCGCTGCACCAGCCGGCGAACGATCCCCGAGGTATATCCTGCACAAACCTTGTCGGGATTAATCAGAGGCGCGTAAATAGCATCCGATGAGTTGGCTAGTTGCCTCTCTTGGTGACACTTTGATTTGTTAACATATTCCTATTTGGTCGTATACTGGGAAATTTTATCATGATTGAAATGCATAAGGTTAATTTGATTCTTTTCATCTAGAAAAGTGAACATTAGATTACAGCTACATGGAAAACTACCCAGATTTAGCTTTTTCCCCCCTTCACAAATCGATACTGCTTCTGTTGAAATCAGCTTACATATTTACATACGTTTTTTGTATGTGCACCATATGGATCACTAGTCCTTACAACCTTTTTGCATATGAAAAAGGAGCTAACTATGGTTCACCACTGTAGGAGCCAAGTATGGCTAACATAATCATAATTCATAAACACACATGTAAACTGAGGCTAGCCAAAATACCTTGACAGGATAATTTGATCATATAGCACACCTACACTGAAGAAAGCCCCAAAAGCAATCACAAATGCGATCCTTCTGTCCATTTGTTCTGTGGAACGATTAGAAAATGGAGGAACTTCTACCAAACCACAGCGTTGACCAACCACAATTCCACACAACTTGGGGTTTCCCTCGAAGCTAGAGCTTGGAAATGTACTAAGCTGACCTCCACTAGGAATAGGCCCTTCCAGATCATTATGAGAAACATTGAATTCAGAGAGGAAGTGCAGTTTGTTCAGTGCCAATGGGATTGTACCTGTGAGATGGTTGCTAGACAAGTCTAAGAATTCCAGATTTGTCAGGTTACTGAGCTGCTGTGGGATCTCTCCGGAGAAGCAATTGAAGCTGAGATTGAGCTTATTTAGTGATTTCAACCTAACAATCTCCTGGGGGATCACTCCAGTGAGGTTGTTTTGACCAAGATCCAGAGTAACTGGGAAAGTACAAGTTATCCGGTACTGAAACGAACGATCTATAAAAAGAGGTAGCTCAAACACCGTTGGATCCATATGGGTTGCAGCCTTTTCTCCTGTTAGCATTGGCATCTCCATTAAGGATGTTGGTAATTCCCCTGCAAGGTTGTTACGTGATATGTCTAGATGGAATAGTGAATTTAAGTTTTTGATCCAGGAAGGTATTGGTCCACTGAGCTTATTTCTGTTCAAAAATAACATCTCCAGCTTAGATAGCCAAGGAGGTATTTTCCCAGACAAGGAGCAATCAGTTATGGAAAGAACCCGAAGATTCTGAAAACCATCAATTGTATTATCCTGTGGCATGACCTCACCCTTGAAGCTGGTCCCAATAAGTAGGGAGGTCAGATTCCTACAATTCTTGAGGATCTGAAGCGTGTGTTTGTGATATTCGTAAAATTGTTGGCTCCGAGTGACAGGAAAACTAGAGACTTCAAATCGCCTATTCTTGGTGAATGCTGCCCATGTAAGTTGTTGCTGGATAGCCGCAATGCAATCAGGTTGCTGCATGAGTAAAGGCTTTCTGGGATTGTGCCAGTGAAGCTGTTGTACAGAAGATCTAGCGTTCTTAGATTTGGCAGGTTGAAGAAGTTTACTTTCTGAAGCTCTCCACTGAAGTTGTTGCCCTTAGGTCAATCGTTGTGATACCTGTGCAGTTGCTCAGCGATGATGGCAGTTCCCCAGACATGTTATTGTTGCCCAAATGGAGCCCCTCTAGTCTCTTGAGCCGACCTATGGTGTCAGGAATCCTGCTACTTAGCCTATTACCTCCAAGATCAAGGTTCACCAGATTTCTGAGGTTCATCATATGTGCCTGATCAAGTAATCCACACAAATCATTATTCGAAAAAGCGAGGTGCTCTAATGATGTTGCACTGAAGAGGCCATCTGGAAGCGCCCCTCTGAGGTTGTTGTGGTCAGCCTTGAGCACCCTAAGTTCAGAGCATTTACCTAGTCCAGCAGGGATGCTGCCACTGAATTGGTTTGTAGGAAAGGTCAAGCACTGCAAAGGATGGTGAGCTGACACAGAAAGAAGAAGGTATCCATCCTTGGAAACTGTTGTTGCTGGCATTGATGGCAATCAGATTCCTCGTTTTCTCCCACGTTTTGGACGGAAATTCTCCTGTAAAAAGGTTGCTTGAAATGTTCAGTGCTTGCAACGGCCGCTCAGGGTCTGACGGATGAGTCTCTTGCAGAACTCCACTGAGGCGGTTGAAGCTCACATCAAGGACAGTGATGCTGCCAGATGACATTAGTTCTGATGGCAGGTCACCGGAGAGCAAATTGTACGATAGGTTGATGTGCAACAAGCCAGTGAGCTCTCCAAGGGATGGTGAGATGCTCCCTTCTAGGCTTCTAAAGGGTAGAGAAAGCTCAATAACCGATCCACTTACATCGCAGGTGATGCCTTCCCACTTGCAGCAGTCCGTGCCATCTCGCCATGACATGGCAACACCATCTTCATGTGTTAGCCCAGCTCTGAACTGGAGTAGGGAGCTCTTCTCCTGCTCATTGCATGAGGTGGTGACACATGCCATGAGAGTAGCAGCACTAGAGGAAAGCCAAAGAAAGGCATGACCAGCCTACCGACCTTGCTTTTACACGAAGAATGGAGTGTTGTATGCATGGTGTTCCTCATGAAAAATTCTGATTTCAGTAGCAAGTGGTATCTGCAAAGACAATGTTGGAGGTGGCTAAGTTCGAGCCATGTTTGCTGAGGGAACCACAACTGTTATCGACGCATGCTTTTCATGTATGGAGTCTTGGACTCGTTTTATTTCGAAGTGAACTGGAGAAGTCAACTGACCAATTGAGGCACTTAACGTATAGTAGAAGTCATATACCACTTGTGATGGAAAACTGATGCTTAAATTGGCCTCTGGAAAAAACCCACTGTCAGTAGCGGTTGGTCTAGAACGGCATGGGGTTGTCACTGCTGTTGAGGTGTAACAGGAGCTGGTTGGGGAAATATGCAGTTGTTGATCCAGAACAACGTGTAGTTTTGAAAAGCAATTATGTGTGATTATTTTTATTTGGCTTGTCAAAGTGCTGTTTGCCTCTTTTGTGGGTTCTTACAGGTTCATCTCTAGCCTACCCCAACTTGGTTGGGATAAAAAGGCTTAGTTGTTGTTGTTTTGGTTTTGCAGCAAGAGGCATGGTCCCCATGATAGGCAAATCAGGAAGAAGACGGCGATCACGTGGGGATCGGTGAAATACTATTAGTCTGCAGCGATGGCGATGACCACTGCAACTGGAGAACCACGACAAGATGCCGATGTTTTCTTACTGACCTTGTAAGCAAGTTTTCTGCCACTGTAGTATATTTCACAAGCTGTACTAGCTGTTACAATTGGGGAGCAGGCAGGTCGGAAGCCTAAACTTGATTCTAGTCCCTTGTAGTCTAACTCTCGCAAGCCATCGAAGTCCCATGTGAACATTGAACAGAGAATTGTGATATTGTGAACGGGAACACAAGAAACCTCAGCACGTCCTGCTCAGCTCTCGCCGTGAAGTAATTCACAATCTATTCCGCATATCAAAGAGACAAAGGCGCCTCCATCGACCTCCACCGTTAATGAAGCTCAGGGGCCACCATTCATCACCAGCATCGCTTTCCTTCTGGCTCAATAAACCAGGTGAGTGTCTCTTTATCAAATGAAAGAAGTTAACTTGTGAGAGCTAGCAAGTCACTTTTGACATTTGTGTAGTTATTGACAGGCACCGTTTGTTCTGTATCTGTAGCAAGGTCAATCTACCTTTGGACTGCCATTATTCAAGGATGTCAAAACAAGAAGATATGGGACTTCAGCAAGAAGATTTTCCAAGGCGTCAAGGAGAATTTACTCACAAGTCATGGCCTCACTATCCTATCCGGGTTCACCTTTTTTGGGAACCTTGTGAACGCGCAAATGTAATCACATGGCGTAATCGTATCATTTGCTGTTGTAAAACTCGATACGAAATGCTTAATTTGAAGTCATATCGACAGGGAGCTCTCCCTCCTGTCATTTATACACCTAAGGCCATCCTCAGTGCATGTTTCATTGCACATTTACCAAGACTTAAATTTTGGTAATAGAGCCAGATGTGTTTCATGGGGATGAAACTCCTCTCTATTCTAATGAAACTTTCTCTTCTCTCTCCTTATAAAATTGCTGATGTGGCATAGATTTAATGCTTATGAAACTCTATGAAATCCCCACTGAGATTGGCCTAAAAAAAGATGACCTGATTGGACTGGACAACCCTCTTAAAAAGTTCACCTATATCCTCGCAAAAAAAAAAAGTTCACCTATATCTATCAAAATTTATATGATGTGTTGACAATGTCAGTGTATTTAACAAGAAAGTTGGTATTATCATGTATTTCTTTTATAAAAGAGCAGTAAAAATTTTGTGATATACTGGTTCGTCAAAGGATAATAGTTTGCGATAGAGAGAGAACAGTTTTCTTTTTCCTGATATGTTTGCCTGTTGCTTTCAGTGTGGTGATATGGTGGATATGCTTTGTTTCCCCATATTTCCAAGTGCTGCTACTGTCTGCCTTTCATTAGTGCTGCTACTATCCGCATTTTCTTGTTCATGGCTAGATCATTCCTGCCTCGGCGGTAGTAAGTCCGGTGCTCGTTTATGTCGTCCGACTACTCTAGCTGTAAGTTCGTAAGCACAGCTGATCTCCTTTCGGGCACGATTCTGCTTCTGGGTTAGGCTCGGGAGGCATTCGTGCGTCGTCAACCGCGCGCAGAGCTTGGTGTTGCGGTGCGCGATAAGACTGACGATGCCGTCTTCTGCGTGGCTCGCGCTTCCCCTCTCGGCAGCGCCCGCGCCCACGCGGCGACTTGCCCTGCTCCGGGGAGGAGAGGAACGGCTAAGCTAGGCACGCGTCCTGCTCTGCTCGGCGCGGCAGTTGGTACGGAGCCGATGCGCAGCCGGTATCACGGACTCACGGCGTGCCGCGCGCAGAGCAGAATTTGAGCCGCTCGCCGTCCACCCCTTTCAGTATTTCCGAACGCACGCGCGCGGTGCAAGCTCGCCGAAGACTCGGTATCGCGGCCACCGGAGCTAGACGGCCGGTCGAACGACATGACAGCTCGGGTGGCCGGAGGTCCGGAAACTCGAGCACCGATCTTCGCCGGGGATGCTTGATCGCCGGGGGCGGAGAGGGTAGCGGGGCGCAGAGCGTTCAGAAGTGGGCTGATGGGCATGTGCTACCAGGCGATCCGTGTCTGCTGCGGCGGCGAGCCGGCGACGGCGGACGGCAAAGCAAACGAGTGTAGCAGAGCAATTTAAACAAAGTAAGAGGCTATTGTGTAAATTTTTGGATCGCGATTAGGGGGTTTAACGCAAACATTTGGATCGCGATATTAGTCGCGATCCAAATCAGGGGGTTTGTGTAAAAGTTTGGATCGCGATTAGGGGGTTTTGTGCAAATGTATTGGTCTGCCGATTCCGCTCCTGCCGCCGCCGGCAGACGCCCGGCGTGGATCGACGGTGAGCTGCCCGGAGCTTCAGCCCCTCTGTTCCAGTTCCCCTTGTGCTCCTCAGCGGCGAGCTTCAGCGTCGCGAGGATGGCGACCTTGGCGGAGCTTCTACTCTTCCTCTGTTCCCGGCGGAGATCCCCTTGCGCTCATTCAACACCGCGCCCCGTCCGTTGCCGGAGCTGAGCTTCAAGAGGTATGCGTTACCCAGCAGCTTGTCACTCTCGTGATACCGCCGTCGATTTGAGTCCTATCAGTTGGCAGCATCGCACCCATTGATGATTCCTTCTTCTGTTTGGACAGCGGCAGGAGACTTCCGCAGGATGTACCTTCGCCGTAGTCGCTGCGGGAGATGCCCCGGCACCGGACGGCGGCCGTTTGCTGTATCTTCTATGGTGCTATGGACCTTCGACGGCGCGCAACGCTGATGGTGAATTCAGGCAGGTCAGATTATATATCCACTTCAGAACTCGTTAACTGCCTCTTGGCACTACCGAATCTGACTACTTAGTACTTACACACGGTGTATCCAGTAGACTATTTAGTCTGTGCCTTTGATCTCCTGCTCAATTTGGGCCTGTCCTGTTATCTTGCTACCGCGCTAAGCATTGGACATGAGGTGCTCGACGAAATGCTCAGCTACTATCTGGTCCACCATCCTAGGCCTGATTCTGGGAATCAGACGGTGCAAGGGGAATCAATCGATTTCTGGGTACTAATATAGTGGTGTGCATGACAATTATGCACTTGGGCTCGTAAGTCATGACAGCATGGATCACGGTGTGTTATATGAGGTTTTAGTATTGGTATAGCAGTGCGAGTTGGATTCGCTTATTCGTAACATTTTACCGCTCCTCCCATTTCCCGGGAAGGCTCGCAGTACACCACTCATGCGCCCTAAGATTCTATCCGATGTTGAGATTTCTGATTATTTGTTCATCCGTGCAGATGCAGAGCAGCACAGGCTTTGCTCCTCTCCACACTATGCTCTAGCTTTGTTGAAACACTGAAGCGGGAGGATTGGTACGCCCTCTTGATTCAAGGTTGTTCATATCCCCTGTTTACGCCACTAGATGTTTTTACTGATGTCGATAACTGAGCAGGGTTGTGCTGAATCAGTTTCTCCATTTGCTCGAAGATTATTGAAGATTTCTTTATCCTGGATGCATATCTGACCAAAATAAGTTCTCATCACTGTTTGCACTCACCGCTTCATGCAGTCACTCTAGCAAATCGTTCATCATGAAGCCTGTTTGCTAGAAAAGAAGATAATACATAAATTTTAATCTTCACCAAGGCAATAATATGCCATTTTTATAACAATTGTAGGTGGATCGAAGATGTGGTACCACGTTAAAGGAACGAGAAGATGCAAGGATTTCATTTTATAAAGTCCAGAAAATGCTGCAGAAATCGCCATCAAGAACAAATACATTCACAAGTTCAACTTGTGAGTGCCAATTAAATGCAGTACATAGGTAGAGTTTCTTGGGAACAAGCTAGAAACCCTTGTTTGAGTTGTTGCCAGGTTTACCTTGATCCATTGCAAGCATATGAGCCAGTAGACAAAAGCTGGATGCATCAGTGAAATGTGGAGATGACTAGCTGATCATATAGCACTGCTATTACAAAGGACGCAGCAAAGGAAATCACAAAGATGACCTTGCCGCTGCAATCTTTTGTGGTGATAATGGAGTCCGGAGTTCCTTCAACTGGGTTACAGTGATGAACAAGGATAGAACCACATAGCTTTGGGTTGCCATCAAAACTAGAGCCTGGAAATGTACTTAGTTGTCCTACGGTAGGAACAGGCCCTTCTAGGTCATTGTTAGACACGTTAAATGTGGAAAGGAAGTGCAGATTGTTCAGTGCGACTGGGATTGTACCATTTAGAAGATTGCTTGACAAATCCAGAACCTGCAGGTCTGTGAGGCCACTTAAAGCTTGAGGAATTTGTCCATAAAACCTGTTGAAGCTCAAG
This sequence comes from Eragrostis nindensis, assembly GCA_012490785.1. Classification (NCBI taxonomy): domain Eukaryota; kingdom Viridiplantae; phylum Streptophyta; class Magnoliopsida; order Poales; family Poaceae; genus Eragrostis; species Eragrostis nindensis. Next base: position 38,845 of record JAAXCT010002349.1, on the reverse strand, counting down.
TTGAGTGAATTGAGGGCCTTTAACTGACTGATGTCTTCAGAGATCACCCCAGTGAAGTCATTGTTGCTCAGGTCTAGCCCTTTAGGGAATGCAAGAGTCAGGCGGTATTGGCGTGAAACAGTCAAATAAATGGGCAGCGCAAAGAAGCTTCTGTCAAATTGATCTGCAGTCTTAATTGAATTTGGGTTTTTCATCGCCGCTAAGGCAGTTGGTATTTCCCCTGTAAGGCTGTTATTTGAGACGTCGAGAAATATGAGATGGTTTAGGTGGTTGATCCAGCTGGGTATTTGTCCATTTAATCGATTGTTGGACATAAGTAATACCTCCAAATTTCTGAGATTTGACAGCCAAAATGGTATTTTTCCAGTCAATGAGCACCGATGCATGCCAAGAACTTGAAGATTATCGAAACCATCAATGGTTTTGTCCTGTGGCATGGCCTCATGCATGAAATTCTTCCCAAGTAAAAGGGCTCTGAGATTCTTGGAGCTCCTTAATATCTGAAGTGAATTTGTGAGATTTGTGAAGCTGTTCTTGTAAAGTGATAGGAAGGCGAGGGACTTCAGATTGCCAAATTTTGGAGAAAGCTCACCATAGAACTTATTGTTAGCTAATCGCAACGCTGTCAAATTTGTGCAGAAGTAGATGCTCTCTGGAACCATTCCACTGAATTTGTTTGATGCGAGATCTAAACGTCGTAGATTTTGTGAGGTGGAGAGGTTGACCTTGATAAGTTCCCCACTGAAACAGTTTCTCTTGAGGTCAATTGTTATGAGATTTGTACAGTTGGAAAGAGCTGATGGTAACTCCCCAGACATGTTGCTCTTCGAGTCTCTTGAGCTGACCTACGGTATCTGGAATCTTGCCTGTGAATTGGTTCTCTCCGAGATCAAGAGTAATCAAACCGCTGAGTTTAGCTACAAGTGCACCATCGAGTGTTCCTCGTAAACCAGCATTACGAAACGAGAGGTGCTCCAATGAGGTAGCATTGAACAGTTCATCAGGGATAGTTCCATTTAGGTTACTATGAAACAAGCTTGAGCACGGTAATCATTGAGCAACTACCGAGCTCTGGGGGGATGCTGCCAGTGAATTGATTATAACTGAGGTCAAGCATGGTGAAGGATGCCGAGGCAAGGCAGAAAGAAGCTGGTACCTGACCGCTAAAGCTGTTGTTGCTTGCGTTGAGAGCGACCAGTTCTTGATGGAAACTCTCCAGTGAACATGTTACTGGAGATGTTTAGCAGCTTCAATGGCCGGCCACGGGTGTCTGAAGATGGCAGCTCGAGCAGCTCTCCCTGGAGGTGATTGAAGCTGACGTCGATGACGAGTATGCTGCTGGAGGACATAAGGTGCTCCAATGGCAGTCCACCAGATAGCGAGTTGTGGGACAGGTTTAGGCTCAGCAGTCCGGTAAGGTCACCGAGGGCTGGCGAGACATGCCCTTCGAGGCCTCTTTTAGTTAGCACGACCTCGATGACATCCCCGTTCTCGTTGCAGGAAACGCCTTCCCACGAGCAGCAGTCCGTCGTGCCATTCCGCCACAACGCGGCAAAGTCATCGTCCCGCGACAGACCAGTAAGGAACTGGAGGAGGGAGCTCTTCTCCTGCTCGGTGCATGGTCTGGCATGAGAGATCAGGGAGAGCAGCAGGAGGGCGAGAGCGAGGCCACAGAATGGATGGCTACCCAACTCCCGCTGCTCCTGATCCTGCTCCTGCCTCTTGTTCTGTTGTTGCGTGAAGAATGGATCGAGCGCCCCTCGCTACTAAAAGGGGCCGCATTATTTTGCTCATAGAGAACGGCACCACTGAAATCAATTCTCGTCTGTACGTACGAGATACAGTTGTCATTGCCCTATGCATGGAGTTCTGGTTGAAGATTAATGGGAGCGTACTGGAGGGGCCATTGCATCGGGGGCGCATGATCAAGTCTGCTAGACTCTAATGCTTGACTGGTGACATGTTCCTGGAAAAGTCGTGATCCGCCAAATGGCAGCTGCGTCGAGCCGACCTGGGGGCAGGCTGCACCGATTCTCCCTTGAGGTGTTCTGTGATCTGCCTTGCTTGTAGTTTGTGAACTTGGTAGTGTGAAGCGTTGCACCTGCTGTTTGTTAATCACTCACTGACCTTGTATTCTTCCTGATTCTGCTATGCAAAACCACTGAAGAAATATTTCTTGCATAAGGATTGTTGTTGTTGAAGTTCTTTCGTCTTTTGTCTTCCTCCTGTTTTGGATCATTTTTCACGTAGTTTTGTCCGAGGAGTGCTTGACCAAGTTTGCAAAAGAAGAACTAGTGGAGACAAAAAGAGTTGGCAGGAGGGATTTTGCGAGCGAGCCGACGCCCCCACTGAGTGGGGAACCCGAGCTATTTATCAAACTTGGTGCCTCGACGTTTGCCCCATCCACACTCTGCAGGGCTTCACAGTTTTTTCTTTCCCTTTTTTTGGAGTTGTCGCTCTTTTTGGAGCCAAGTTTGAGGCTTCGGCTGGGGAAGTATTCCCCATCCATATAGGCCCACAGCGGGTGTGCTGCCACCCCGGGTGAAGATCGGAGTCCTCCGCATTTTCTACGGACCTTTTCCACTGAGGTACAGGGGACTCTGCAAGATCTTCCGTCAAGGCTCAAGCCCACGAAAATCCCTCGCCAACTCTTTGCCCTCCGAGGCTGGAGTAACGGGCGCGCGCCGCCACGCCCGGCGAGTTCATTGGGCCGGGAGCGATTATTTGTGGCCGTGTGCGCGAGGCTGAAACGCCGGTCTGGTATTATCACGATTCCGTAATAACTTGTTTAAGCACGGAGAGCAAGATTAGTTTTGGTATATCTCAGTCCGAATTCTTTTCCGTTCGTGCTTGGGTTGGCGGACTTGAAAACGCGCGGTGGCCTACGTAGCCCACGAGCCTCGGGAGGGATTTCGGCCCATAACGAACTGCATTTCCACAGCATTGAGAGACGATAGGAGGGCGAGGCAAGTGGCCGCCAAGGATGCCCGGGCCAGGATGCGATCATACCAGCACTAAAGCACCGGATCCTATCAGAACTCTAAAGTTAAGCGTGCTTGGGCGAAAGTACTACTAAGATGGGTGACCTTCTGGGAAGTCCTTGTGTTGCATTCCTTTTTAATCCTCACAAAAAAAAAACGATGCCCAGGCCAGGCGTCGCCGACGGCATCGACGTCACCCGCCAGAGCTGTAGATGTACGACGTCCTGAGGTGAGGAACGAGTGTTACGGGTACATGGCTCTGCTCGAGGTGTCAGTCCAATGACGCGCGGGTGTTGCAACGCGCCGGCGAAACCGGTCTCTGCATGCGCATCAAAGCACTGTTGGCGGACAGACGTTGCGCCGATATTACCAGCTTCGTTGTGTAGCGTGGTCATCGTCGAGCCCCTTCGCGGACACTGCTTGCTTGCTTGTGCTCGAACGCGCGCCGGCTGCTCCATGGACTTCCTGAAGAAACGTCGTCGGATGGCCGGGTCGAGGCGTCCAGACTCTCGTTTCCCCCGTGCGGCGGCGCTGCCTGCCACGGTGAGCCAAACCGGCGAGCTCCGCCGCAACGTCTTGCTCGCGCGATCCTGTGCAGTTGGACTCCGTCCTCGCGCTGGTGCTCTCGACGACTCTGATTGATACTCCGGAACATCAGGGCCGCACGTGTCCGATCCAGGGACCCCGGGGGCGGTCGCTATTTGAAACAGCGACCACCCCCGTCCCGGCGCGGCGGCTCAGTGCACTCACCTGGCGCCGGCGCCACCGCGTTCCGGCCGCCGCATCCAGTTCGCCGATGAGGTATATACAGTCTGGCACGTCCCAAGCGCCGGTCGAGCGACGCCTGCATCAGGCCGCGGACGAGGCGTCAAAGAGATTTCGCGACGCCATCGACCTTCACTGGCCGAGACAAGTCAACACAAGTCCAATCGCAGTGGGCTCATCGTCCCCGTCCCGCTGGACGGCGCCGATCCCTGCCCGCATGCGCCGGGCGATATACCCTCAGCCTTTATAGTAGACTGCATCGCCGCCACAGCCTCGCGCTGCCAAGTGGCCGTGTAGCCTTCCTGCAGTGTCGGCGGAGCGCGAACGTGTTCGTCGTGAACCCGGTGAGTGACAGGCATGTCGCGGTGGACCAGAACAAGTTCTGGCGGTGGCAGCCGGCGGCGCGCGGCCCTGACGCCCTCTTATTCATCTACGACAACCATGATATCGTGCTCGGTTGGCCCGGCGACGACGGCGTGTGGACCTACACGACAGTCGCGACAATTAATTGAATCCTGTCCATGGCTAGACGCACAACAGCTGCTTCTGCGTGTTGCACGAGAAGGGGTGCGTGTCCGTGGTCGACGCCGCCGCTGCTCATGGAGCCGGTGGTCCTCCCGATCCGCGCCGGCGGCGGCGCGACAAGCAGTTCGCCGAGCCGCTCGGCAACCTCAGCGACGCCCGGCTGGTACGTGGAGTCCGGCGGGGAGGTCCTCCCCATCCGTCCGGCGACTGGTCGCCTTCGAAGGGCTCGCACCAGATGGCAGATCGAACAGGCTGGATGGACCTCGTCGTCGTCGGGTTCGAGGTTTTGTTTGAGCTGCTTGTAGTTTGTGAAGTCGTAGTGTGATGATGAATTGCATCTCGGCTGTTTGTTAATCACTCACTGACCCGCCCCTGTATTCTTTCTGTTGATGTTATGTAAAGTGAGCTTATCTTTGTTTACTACTGAAGAAATGTTTCTGCATAACAATTGTTGACTTGTAGTAGTTGGACTTGTTTTCGGGTGTTGTCCCTGTTTTGAATCAGTTTCCACATGTATAGATGGTGCTCACCAAAGACTCACTCGACAGACTCATACCTTTTTGCATCATGACCGTCGTTGTGCAGTGTGTTCAGTTTCTGCACGGCTCACAGAGCTCCCGGGTCATGATGACGCAAGTTCGTAAAAAAAAAAGAAAAGAAAATAACAAAAAGAGTTGGTAAGAGGGATTTTGCGAGCGAGCCGACGCTCCACTTAGTGGAAACCCGCGCTTGGACGCCCAGGTGAAAAGATCCACGTAAGTTCAGGGGACTCTGCAAGATCTTCCCGTCAAGGCTCAAGCCCACGAAAATCCCTCACACCAACTCTTTTGCCCTCCGAGGCTGGAGTTACGGGCGCGCGCCGCCACGCCCGGCGAGTTGCTTGGCTCGGGAGCGTTTACTTGTGCCCGTGTGCGCGAGGCTCAAAAGCCGGTCTGGTATTATCACGATTTCCTTGATAACGAACGTGTTTAACTTAGCACGGAGAGCAAAATCAGTTCGTTTTTTTTTTTGAGATTACACAATACAACTCAGACACTCACAACGCACGCACACTCACCCCTATGCACACGTATGCAAACCCTACCCCTATGAGTATCTTCGAAGACTGAGCCGGCAAATCTAGAGATACGAAGTCACCACTTGCGCCTCGCTGTCGACGGGAGCGTCGCCTACCACTGAAAGAACAAATGCCGTTAAATCCTTAAAAATTCGCTCCCATAGAAAGTCGAACCCAAGACCTGAGAAGTGCTACTCGGATCTTAACCACTACTAGGCCAAAACCCCTTTCACGCAAAATCAGTTCGTGCCTTGAAAACGGACGCGCGATGGCCTATGTAGCCCACGGGCTTCGGAATTCCGGCCTAATAAATCCTCTCTTCTTAAAGCCCAAGCTGCATATGTCAATCGAGAACATTATCCAGTGTTTCCACCCACAGGGTGAGAAACTGAGAACACAACGAACTGCATTTCTTCGAGCGAGAAACTGTATGCGCTTCCTTCAGAGAATAGGCCGGCGTGGAATCGCGCGCATCGCATCGCGTCAGATCATCACCATAAACTCGCGCATATGCTTTGCTCGTGTTCTGAAGGCTCGCATCGCGGCTCCATGCATGGAGGAGCTCCAGTCGAAGCGTCATCGGGGCTCGGGCTCAATCCGGCCACGTCTCCTTTGTTTCGCCGCGCGCCACCGCTGCCTGCCTGCCACAGTGAGTGAGCCACGATCCGTCGTCGAGCTCCGCCGCTGCGTATATTACTCGTGCGATCCGGGGCTCCACGCTCCCGCTCTTGAGCCCCAGAAAGCGACGACTCTGATTGCTTCTCGGAAAAATCGAGGCCGCACTTGTCAGATCGTGCGGCTCCCAGGGACCCAAAGCGGTCGCTGTTTGAAATAGCGACCACCCCCCGTCCTGGCTACGCTCGCCAGGGCGCCGGCGCCGCCGCGTTCCCGCAGCTAACAATCGCCTCCGTATCCTTCCGGCACTAGGAAAAAGGAATATCCACGGCGATTCGATTGCACCGGCCAAGTGCTAAGCACCAGACAAATTCTCCACCGCCGTGGCCATGGTGCCAGTGGCCCAGTGCCACTCTAACGCCGCCGCGCGCGACGTCCACGGCCCGAGTTCGCCGATAACGTACGTAGCACCTCCTCAGCGCCGATCGAGCGACGGCCGTACTGCCAGGCCGCCGATGAGGCCTCGAAGATCGTTCGCGACGCCATCGATGTTCGGAGTTCAGATCCCCGCTTCTCATCGAGATCGAAGAGCGGTGATGCGATGGCGACGGCGGCTTCGCGGACTCGATTAATTCGCCGCTTCAGAGATTTCCAGCCCAGGTTAACGGCCGCGCAATGGAGCGGCAGAATCGTATCGGCTACTGCTCTATTCTGATCCAAAGAGTTGTTGTCTCGGCCATTTGGGGCAGACGAGCAGCACAGGCGTGTCGACACACCGAATGAAGGGGTAGGCTATGCAACAATAAATCAATAATAACTTGGCGCCACTCTGACATTTTACTGTCTCTGCTCCGATGCACTACACTGTCCGAGCTTTAGCCAAATGCGTTTCATGTTTCTGTTTGAATTTGCACCGGAACCTTAGCAATGTCTGCGAATTTGACTGTAAACTGCACGCATCCAAAGTATATGAAGTTATTTGGAGCAGCACTCTTAGTTAATTCTACGTTCAATTGTAATACTAATCCAAAAGCATAACGTACAGCTTGTGGACCTGCTGCTTGATGTTTTCAGCAGCTGACTTTGCGCGCATTGTGCGAGTCAATTGCAACTCATGGCTTTATTGTTGAATAATGCACTTGCTTTATTTTCTTTACCCCAATGGTAGTTGTTCCCCACGTCAGAAGAGAGAATATATTACTCCATCTTGCAGCCTGAGTTTTCGATAATAAGCTGCCTCGAAAAAAAGTTTTCGATAAATTAAAGACAAGACTAAACTGCACATGAGTTCATAATCATTTGCAAGGTCACAATGAACCTAGACAGCTTTGCAGTGAATGTTGCATTGGAATAAATATAGTGAAGTCTTCAGATTGAATGACACCGAAGTTGTCACCAAGTATAACTCCTATAAAAATCTTTTGATAAAATAGCTAGAGAAAAAAAAAATCTCCTCATCAAAACATCTAATTAAACATCGGTTCAAGTCAACTCAGTCGTACCTTGTGTACATACATGCATGCTGCTATTGCTGTGAGGCATGTGTAGGCTGTAGCTGTACTCCTTCAGTTGTCTTGTTTCAAAAAGAAATTTCCATGGGTTATTCTAATGAGATACAACATTAATATACCTATGCGAACTTTAGTTTTGTGTTGCCGACACGCAATGGCGACACAACACCTTAGGTCAGAGAAGACTTTTGCGAAAGCGAGGGATAAGCTGTTCGCAATGTATATGGTGATTCCCTGACTTGCTGTGCCAAATGCCAATATTAGAAGGGGCCTTGTTTCTCGGTCATAAGCTGGACAAGGCATACATCGATCATCACCATCATCCCATGGCGTCTCCGGTGACAGACAGGTAAGTAAACGATTTGCCATTGGTTCAGTCGATCTGTGTGGCCGGCATGCACCTGTTGTTGCTTTGACCCCATCTGATCAGAGGGTGGGTGCCGAGTCGATCGGCTGATGAGCAAATTTTAGACTGACAATTTTGTTGCAACATGCAGCGAGAAGCTGCAGGGACTCCCGACCATCGATGCCGACCAAGCGCGTGCGCTCGTGAACTCCGGCCACGGATATATCGATGTCAGGTGCGTACTCGATCCAGCATATGCTACACGATTCTGAGCTGTTCTTTTGGGAGAAGCTGACACAAAATGGAAATAAATCTTCAGGATGCAGGAGGACTTCGACAAGGGACACGCCCCCGGTGCTCGCAATGTTCCCTACTACATATATGTCGAACCCGAAGGTCGGTTTCCTGATCAGCAAAAATGGAAGATCAGTGTGCCTTCTTGTTCATCTGAAACTGATTGTTTTACCTGGTCTCTCTGCCGCTCGAAGGGAGGGAGAAGAACCCACACTTTGTCGAGGAAGTAGCCGCACTCTGTGGCAAGGATGACACCTTCATTGTGGTATGTTACTCTTGATCCTCCTCCTCCCTTTGCCAGTAATGTAACACCACTGATTGTTTCATCAGTAGCAGTTTCCAAATTTTTACATTGATATGCTTCGCATTTATCGTAGGCCTGCAACACGGGGAATAGATCCAGGTTCGCCACTGCAGACCTTCTAAATGCGGTAAAGCCTGGCCTTTCCATCTCAACTCAGTAGGACGAACTCTGATAGCTGAGAGTCACATTTGGATGTGCAGGGATACAAGAACGTGAAAAATCTCGGAGGTGGCTATCGCTCCTTTCTCCAGAGTGCAAACGAGCAACAAGCTCAGCAGCAGTAACCGCAAGCTGGCGAATGTTTTTTGGAATAAATTGGGGACCGTTTGTTCCCTTTCGAACAATTTGTGTGAAACTTTGGAAAAGTTCCTACGTTGATACGCTGTTGAACAAGATGTTTGTGATGGAATTAACCTTCATAAGGCAGTACTCAGGTTTGTATGTAAAAATAAATAAAAGAGACAGTATTTAAAGTGGTCCTTGATACATATATTCAGAGAAAATATTCAACTGTATAAGCATGTCAAAGTGTTTGCTATAATTACATGACCACCTTTTTTGCTATAATAATTTCATATCTTCTAGCAAAATTGTGTAAGCGGATGATATTTTTTACCTCCATAACCTGGCATACGAAACAAAATTAGTGAATGCCAGGTTAGTTGCTTCTGTTCTGGGAAGATCTATAGTCAACTGGTTCCTTTGGTGCAGAGCTTGCAGGTTCAATCAGCGACCTGTTCTCTCAAACTCTTGCGTATACTTGTGAGTTGAGCTCAAGCAGAGATCTTTAGAGAAACGAGACTACATGAAACGTTCAATTGAGCTCTTCACAGCACCTCCTTTTCCAATTTCAACACGGCCATGAATGCTTCTTGAGGAACATCAACTCTTCCGATTGCTTTCATCCTCTTCTTTCCTTCAGCCTGTTTCCCAAAATGACCATAATAATTATATAAATTGTGAGGCAATTAGCTACGAACAAAGAACACAACATGTGTTTCTGAAACAACTTAAAAACAACATAAATTCTTATACAAGAGTACCTGTTTCTTCAGCAACTTCTTTTTCCTTGTTATGTCGCCTCCTGCAAATCAAAGAAACAAACAAGCAGTGTGGATAAACTTTCGCACATATGAAAGCAAAAATGCAGCATTTTTTGGGTAAAAAAAAACCATTGAATTTGAGATAAGAGTGTGCCGGGGGAAACAAATAAGATAGGACTAACAAATCATATTATTGATAATGCTGCCATTGTGCATGGTAGTGTGCTTCGTTTACCATAGCATTTCGACAGGACATCCTTCCTGATGGCCGATAGAGCTTCACTTGCAATGACTTTTGTACCGATACATGCCTGCCAAAGTGCTTATTAGCATCTGATTGCCATAGAAAAACAAGGATTGCAAATTGGAGTTCTTAGAACCAGCTCCAGAATCCTGAAACGGGTTTTGGTTGAAAGAAAACCAAGGGATGGTACAATTGATTCTCTAAATTTTCTTACTAAAATGCAGGATCGATTTGATTCATGTGCCCTTGATACAGGTTACGAAACCAGGTTGAAACATCTTTGGGTAGCCTTGACCATAACATCCCATGGCAGACAGCACATTTAGAATTAAAGATATGCAAGCGTGGTTCCCCCTCATCAAATACCTTCCTCCCTATATTTTTTCTAACCCTTATTGTCTAACGTAGGCTCTCCACATAATTATTTTGATACTTTTTTTTTCAGAAACGAACAGTTCTTGTGCCTTCCTTCACGCATATGATAATGCTCTTAACTCACATAATTTCCTACTCTATCTTGCTATGCATAAATATTAGAGAAATATGACAGAAGAAAGATAAATCTCACTTGAATAGGAACTTTAAACATTTGCCGAGGTATCAGTTCTTTGAGCTTTTTAGTAAGTGCCCTGCCAACAGAGTATGCCTGTAAAGAGAATATACAGAAATCAGATCGCCTTGAGAAGCAATGACATAACTAGTAACTGTAACTTCTTTCTCCACAAATTAATTTGGCAGGATAAAGTAATTAACTAAATGCAGTTCTTTGTGAAAGAATCATAAAGAGCTCATGCATCACTGTCTATTGAAAGACAATACGGGACTAATCCTAAATTAAAATAATTGCATCCTCAACAAAGAATACAATGACATATCAAGAGCTTACAGAAAGATTTCCATGATTTACCTATCATTTGCCTTCACCATAGTAAAAGATAACAATTTACTTCCATAGTGAAGGATCACAAATGCATCATGTCATAGCTGAATATGTAATTTTCTTCCATTGTACGTCATTCAGAAAACGATGTCTTGAATCAGAAATGATAGCTTATGTTCACAACGGTGGTATTTCTAAAATGAATTAAGTTTATGTGTAGAAGCAACAAAAGTCAATTACCCTATCTCTGTGTACAATTGTTGACAGTGCCTCCACTGGATCACCATTGATTTGTATATCTAACTTTACTAACGGGCTTTCCCTGTACCTGCAGAAAGTAGAGAAGACATAGCTCAGCAAATTTTTCACTAACGACTGCATGGACCTAGGCTGCAACAGATGAGAAACAAAAGAGTAGCAATGATGAGTACCCGACAAGCTTATATTCCATGCTAGCATATCCTTTGCTTCGTGATTTGAGTTGATCAAAGAAATCACCAACCATCTGTACAATGAATTAACGGTTACACATAATCATCTATGAATTATCTCTTTTTTTTAGATAACTGGAAAAGAATGCCTGGCCTTGACCTCACTAGGAGGCTACAGTCAATCTATGAATTATCTACTCAGCAGTTGAAAAGTTTTCTTCAAAAATAAAGGCACTAGTGTTGATGAAATGCAGCGAGCCAAGTTTTGCAAGATATACCCTTCTTTCACGTTCAAATATATGCCAGCACAAACAGAGAAGTATCTTTGGTAAAGTCAAGCACAAGAGAAAAAGCATCACAGAAGCGGCAAAAGATACAACATGCCTGAAATCATGAGATACATAAAAGCTGCAGTATCATGTTGCCGCAGGATGAAGGTAACAGTGGCTGTGATGTATATAGTATATTTAGATCCAAAAAGTAGCGGTACTTCAGACAGCCTAAACTATACCGTTGAAATGTTATTTGCATAGTGTTTTTATACTTCGCAGATGCAATAGGAAATGTGTCTGATTAGTTCAACTAGTTTTCCCCCTTTCATTCACTGATAAGAGAATAGTTCCATTTCACAATATATAACGGGGTTGATACTTATCTGTTGGTCAAAAGTATGATATCACACCTCTGCTAGTGGTAGTTCATAAACAATTTTGGCCCTATTTTCTGTGATGAAGTTCATTTCCTTGAATTCACCTCTTCTGTCTTGACCCAGCTCCATTATTGGACCAATGTAATCTTTGGGTGTAAGCATTTCAATCTAAAGCAGATAACAAACAGGTTATTCATATATGTGCAGAATACAACTGCTCCCAAAGTTCAGCAACAATAATGGGACTGCAAGTAGGCCATGCAATATGTGTAGATACAACCTTTACATATGGTTCTTCAATAGATCTTCGTACTCCAGGTTCCGGAAGCAAGGATGGATTCGAGCATTCGACCTATATGACATCTGTAAGTAAACATGTATGTAAATGCAAATAAAGTTGAACTGTTTACCACTCAACCTGCATCGTAACCGTTTCACTTACTTTTTAGTTACTAGTTACTACAAACTGGAAGTTAGTTCTTTTTTTTGAGGGGAATACAAACTGGAAGTTAGTTATTTTGGTCTGTGTCAAATTTATGTACACTGAGATGATTTAGCTTCGCTGCTCACAACATGCATCATTTAAAAACCTTTTAGAAGAAATAAAAGGATGAAAGCGCTGGGAGTGGATTGAAATGGATTCATTTCATCGTAAATGATTTTATTTGGTCTCTTGAACTGTACATTATCTTAGAAAAAAAAACTCGACCTGTCGGGGGTAAGACCGCCCCCGACGGCATTTTGCTAAGGAGAAGAGCCTCTCACGCAGGCCGAGAAAACCCCCGAACCCCCTCCCCGATCTTACACAGGGACTCAGCTGGCCGTTGTGAGCTTCGGCGCGAGTCTTAACCATGTGCTTTGACCCGGGGAGAGCGAGGGGATTTTTTTACACTGCCAGCAATGAACAGTAACTCGCGTTACTGTGCACTGCTACAGTGCTCCGGTGAGGCACCCGGGCGAGCACCAGCGCTCGAACCCGGGTGGGCGTGCGCGCAGCCTTAAGGCTGGCGCAGCTAGCCAACTGAGCCCAGCTCAGTTCTCACTGTACATTATCTTGTATCTCGAACTAAAATTGTATGTTTCCCCCCTAAATTAAATTAAGCAATTTGTGGATTCCAGGGAAAGATAATAGATGCCAGGGACGTAAAGAACATACAGTTTCACCATTGGCACAGTTCACATGGTAAACCACACTTGGTGCAGTAATTATTAGGCTCAAGTTGTACTCTCGCTCAAGCCTTTCCTGAAGATAGAGAAAATGTCTTGTACAGTGTCACCATCATTTAATAGGTTGTATTGCCATGAATCAGGTAGATTGTATAAACCTGAACAATTTCCATATGAAGAAGGCCCAGGAACCCACATCTGAAGCCGAATCCCATGGCACTAGAAGATTCCGGTTCAAACTGCATCAGGGACATGGAATTATGAAAATAAAGCAGCAAATAAACTACTCTGAAATATTAAGAATAAAATTTTATACAACCCACATGGGAACAAATTTTACTTTTTGCATTGTTATTCATGTCTATTAACTTTTCTTATATAATAAGAAACAATTCTGAAGCAATCCTTAGAAATGGTCTGCTATTCATAATGAAGTCACTGACTCTATACCAAGCATCATCGTTCATATTTTAGTACAGAATCAGCAAGCCTTACATTTATTATGCATTATATACCAGAAAACATGAAATTTTCAAACACCTGTTACTTTATTTACATTTCACCAGGAGCCCGAGTAGTATCTTTATCTTGTTACTTTATTTACATTGTCTGTATAGCTATAGCTTGCTTTTTTTCCTTCTTTTTCCTTGTTGGCCTCTTGTACAGTTTGTTCTGTTTACCTTTTAATAATAAATGCAGTGGAAGCCTCTCCTACTGTTTTCGCGTCAAAAAGTAGTATCTTTATGTCCACCTATACCAATATACGGATCTTTTATGTTATTCAGCAACGGCTTAAACTGAAGATACTTGGGTACTTAATTGTCAGGAATTGCAAGTTCTTTAGCTTGAGGGCATATATTGTTGAGCTTGTGCCATGCAACTACATACACACTTACATTTGCGTTTCCATCTATTTACAATATTAGATCAGTATATATACACTCCAAAGTTCAATACAAAAATGCAGCAAATATAGTTTGACAGTTCATACATATCAGTTTGATGATTGGATGGATAGGTAGGGTAGGAACCTCACCTTTAGGGCAGCATCATTTAGCTGAAGTTTTTCCAATGCTTCCCTCAACTCCTCAAACCTACACCAACTCCAATCTTTAATACAGGATACATATTGCTTTTGCAGGAATATAAGTGGAAGATACAGTACTGGTCTGCATCTATTGGAAACAAGCCACAGAAAACCATAGGAGTAGCTTCTGAATATCCTGGTAAAGGGCAATCTGCTCTTTTAGAAAAATGAGTAATTGTATCACCGACCCTGGCATCTGCCACTGATCTTATAGAAGCAGAGAGATAACCGACCTGTCAATGAGTGGTCAACTTGTTCAATATATAAAGAGACTTTTTTTTAACTGAATGCACAATGAAGACTGGGGGAGTTTTGACATGCAGTGGAGCTGCAGGCTACTATACTTGATGCTTTACTTGTGCTAAACTTTGCTCAGTTCATAATAAAATTGAAATTGAAGTATCCATGAAAAGTCTTTTCTTTCTTAAAGGAAAAAGAAATTTTGTTTGGCAGAATTGTTGAAATGTTCGTAGAGAAAGAGATTGTGTATCAATGGGTGTTTAGACAGCTAGCCTAATTATCTGGCATGATAAATATTTTGTACATGTGCAATTCTTGGTGAGACGAAAAGAACTAACGAATGAGCGGCTCTATTTCATAGTTAAGTAGAACATTAGAGAATAATACTCCAGTTGACAGTTAAACAATATCATTCACGAAAGAAAATAGCTGCTGAACAACAAATATAATCTTCAAAGAAGATACATTTAATGTAAGACGCGGCAATACCAAAATTACCTCGCCAGCATAGAGTTCATCAACTTGCATCTGGGTGGGGGATAGCACACCAATTTCATCAGCAACATATTCCTGAGAATTTTTAAAAATAAGCTTAGCATGCCATTCTACCCACTGTGTATACAAGGATGACAGAAAAGAAGGGGGAGCGGGATTGGCGCAAATTGATTTTGACAATATTTTAATTCAGAAATAACTAAAGCAAATGGTAATTGCAAACGCAACACTTTTTTGTGGTGTGCTAGTTACTAGGATTGGAACTTTGGATGTTAGTCTACAAGCGGTACTCTTACAGAGCAGTAGAACTATTTTTTTCAAGAAACTAATGCACGAAAAGCAGGGGGGAAAAAGATTTGTTTGATTACCTTTTCACTGGCCATAAAACGTATCTTGTCCCCTTTCTTTATAGTTCCATCAACAACACGGAAATACACAATTACGCCTCTGTATGGATCATAATAGCTGTGACCACATAGACAAACAGTGGGACGAGAATTGAGACACAAGAAGAAAATGATTGTAATAAATTACTGATGTCCATGTGCACATGCTAGAACATCAATCCAATTCTAAGGATCTCAAGGTCTTGATGGGAACCTGTCAAATATAAGGGCCCTGAGAGGATCTTTTGCAGTATCTTTTGGTGGCGGAACTTTGGTCACAATAGCATCTAGTATTTCAGTGATGCCTATTCCCTCCTATTAAAAGTTAAAGTTAATATGGGCATTATTTGAGTAACTCTGACAAATATAATATTATGGGAGAAAAAAACAACCTTTGCAGAACACCTAATTGCATCGCTGCAGTCCAATCCTATTATCTGGAAGAAAGGAAAAATGGATGAATTTGTGAACAATGGATTGTAATTTCAGGAAATGAAAAGAACTGTTGTTAGTAGGATCCAGCTTCAGTTAGTAAACTAGACTAAGAAAAGGATGTTTCTTTTAGATACCTCTTCAATCTCCTTTGCAACACGGTCTGGTTCAGCACCAGGAAGATCTATTTTGTTTAGAACCTAAATTAGAACATAAAGTCATGTTAAATGGGGGGAGAAAATGAGATTATATAATTGGATATAAGTCTATTATTTATCTCAATTTAACACAGGCAATCAGAAATTTAGAGGCTTAAAAGTATTCATCAACGGGGAGAAAAATAAAGCAAGACCTTATCCATGTTATGGAATAATTTTTCAATATTGTTTGATGGTGCATTAGCTAACATCCATACTCAATTCACATCCAAGTCTAATAAGGCAAACGGGCAACATCAAAGAAAACTGGCATAACAGAGCTTGGCAGAAGTACAATGTACATTGATATGTCAATGAATGGTACATGTTTCTAACACTAAAAGGGAATAGAAAACTCATTTGTGCATAGGGAGGGGGAACCAACAGTTAGAACTGACCGGTATGATTTCAAGGTCGTTTTCCAGTGCAAGATACACATTTGCTAATGTCTGAGCTTCAACACCCTGCATCATAACATCATATATCTTTCATTCTGTGGGAAAGTTGCATTGGAAACGTAGCTACCATGTATTAGCAGGTGAAGGTAAATGTCTTCAAATACGAAGCTATTGAAACTTACAAGAAGGAAATACATACTGCACCTGAGAAGCATCAATGACCAGAAGTGCACCCTCACAAGCAGCAAGGGAACGGGAGACCTAGCATCCATTGACACTTCAAAGATGTTTCAATCACTTCCAAATAATGAACACAGTGTAGGATTGAATTAACCACGGTACAATCTCATTCACCCAGGCAGACGATATTATAAATTTCAGAAGCATAAAATTGTGAAGTAAAAAATTTATCCTAGCAACTCAGCAGACGAATAATAATGAGTCCATACCTCGTATGAGAAATCGACATGGCCTGGCGTATCAATCAAATTCAAGCAGTACGGCTCGTTATCCTTGACATAGCGCATACGAGCTGCCTAGAAAACAAAACATTAAAACAAAAACAAACATGAAACATATCTATGAATAATATACTAAGAAATCTTAGTCCAGTATGAGTTGGGTACAAGCAAATGACAGACTAAGCTAACCAATTAATGAGAAGAAAGATGTATGCAACAGGCGACTAATTTCAAATGTCTTGCTCCTCTATCTCTACATTTTACAACTTTTTTTTTTTTGTAACTACATGTACTGAGTATGTATCGTTACACAGCTAAAGGCTGACAGATTACGACATGCTTAATCTTACCTGCAATTTGATGGTGATCCCCCTCTCCCTCTCCAGGTCCATGTTATCCAGAAATTGCTCCTTCATCTCCCTCTTCTGCACGGTACCGGTGAGCTCGAGCAGCTTATCCGCCAGCGTCGACTTGCCATGGTCGATGTGCGCGATGATGCTGAAGTTCCTGATGTTCGAAATGGGCACCTGGCAGACCAAGGCAACCACTAAATTAAAACACTGATGAGCACAAGCACCGCACAATGGAGTCATATGCCGATCGTGCTTGGGACACGACGAAAAAAGCTAGCGATTAATCCACTAGAGGACGGAGTACGAGTCGTTTACCTTCTGGAGGCGGTCCTGGCCGGCGTCGGTGGAGGAGGCGGGCGCGGGGGGTGCGGGGGCCGCGAGGCAGATGAAGCGGCCGCGGGAGGCAGCGGAGACCCCCCGCGCGCGGGAGGGATAAGAGCAGGGAGCAGGCGCGGGTCGCCGGCGCCCCGTCGCCGGCCGCGGCGCGAGGACGGCGAGGCGGGAGGTCGTGGCGGTGGCGGTGGCCATGAGAGGTGGAGGAGCGCTCGAAGCCTGCGGGCCGCAAGGTTTTGTTTGCCCGCGCCGCGCGCTATCCACAAGCCTAACGCTTGCAGCGAGGTGTCTGGAGACTCTGGACCCACTCCACTGACCGTTGCGCGCAACTGGATCGAGTGGCCGGGCCCGAGTCGCAAGTCGGAGCCCGAGCCCGACACGACGGATTCACAGCCCACCAGCGTACACGACGGTGCATCCAGTAGTGCATTGGTGCCTGTACCCTTTGCATTGTTGAGAGAAGCGAACCAACCCGCCCATCACATCAGCCTGATCTCATGTATCTAAAAAAAAATCAGCCTGATCTCATCCGGTGGCGGTGGGAAAAGAAGGAAAATGCTTGTGCCTGCTACTGCTGCTTCGTCTCCAGACTCGAGAGCAAGGAGCTGACTGTATTCACAACTGAGGGAAAATGCTGCCTTTGATTGATGTCGGGTCAGTTGTTCGCTCTTTTGCTGACTAAGTGTACCTTTGATGTTTGGTGAACGTACTGGGAGCAATATCATTACCAAGCCGCCTAAAAATCGCAAAAAGAACAACACTACAGTATTGTCTAGTGTTACATCTGTCGTTGGTGCCGCGTCTTTCTGCTTTGCAGAGATCAGCTTCTGACCGGCTTTGATGCTGCCCGTGCGCAGCAGTGGACTGGAGAGCGCATCATCCGAGACGTAGGTCGACGCGCGCGCGACCACGGTGCACGCACGCACGCCGGCTTTGGGGAGTTTCTCCGCTTGAGGAGGTATTGGCGGCGAGCTCATCTGAACTGGTCGCCGCGGGCGTTGTGCCGGCAGTGCACACCGTAACTGCTGTCGCAGTGCGTGTGCGCGAGCATCGATCGGCGCGAACGGCGCCCCCGAGGCACTCTCACTTCTGCTCTCCAATTCTTCACGCCGTCGTGTCTGAATTGCGACGAGGGGCACGGCCCCGTCTCTGGGCAGAGCACCGACGACCTCCGCCGGCGTGCTTACTTGGAAGAACGTACGAGATTCGATCGAGGATTAAACCGCGCATGGTGAAAGGCGCTGCTGAGACGCGCACGCGGTGGCTTCCAGAACTCGCCGGCGGAGGTCATGCCGGCACGGTTGTCGTCGAGGATGTCGGCCCCAGGGGGCGGTCGCTATTTTGAATAGCGACCGCCCGGTCGTTGTTTCAAATAGCGACCCCTGGGTCTGTTTTGCCGTTGGATAGGCCAGTTGTGGATCAGATCAAAAGCAGTCAATTGCAAGGTTAACACGTTCCTTCCGCCGTCGTTCTCCTCGACGACGCGGACACGCTGAGGTCGGATGACTTGGAGAGCGGCGCCGGCCGCCGAACGGGGAACGAGGTCAAGAGAGCGCGGCAGCGACAAGGCCGTGCTGACCGACACCACCAACGCTACCACCAACGCTACGAAACAGCGACGGCGTGAAGAATTGGACGGCCAGCTCCACCCTCCTTGCCTTGGCCGAAAGCTTCAATTGCCTATTTGCCTACCTCGATGTCCCAGTTCTGACTGCAGTACGTGAGGGTCGTCTCTGTTTCTTCGTCTCCAGCCTGCGCCGGCGTCGACGCCAAAGATGACTTCGCTACTGCACGAGAACGACTCCGGTACGTAGCACTGCAAACCCAGCCTCCTCCGTGTCCTCCAGGCCGGATTTTCCATGGGAGATTGAACCGGATCAGCACACTGAAATCAAGCTCACCAAACTAGCTCTACCGTCTCTGATTGAGCAGTCAAGTGAATTAGGTGTGGTGGAGGGTGCATGAGCATCACAGTTCACAGCATCAGCCACACCGAGCAGCACAATGTGATCCGACAACAGCAGATGTTCTGGTACCAGGTGCCACGCCGTTGCCACCGGCACGCTAGTGTACTGGCTCATCGACGGGGAACGAGCGGTAGCTCGTGCGGCAAGGCTCCCGATTGGTGAGCCGCCGGTCGTGGGTTCGAGCGGTGCTCGTCCACGATTCCCACCGCGGCACTGTAGCTGGGCGCGGCACTGTTGCACGCACAGTGCACTGCACTGTTGCTGGGCACGGTACTGTAGCACGCACAGTGCATAAAAAAATCCCCTCGCCTTCCTCGGTCAAAGCACATGGTAAAGACTCGCGCCGGAGCTCACAACGGCCAGCTGAGTCCCTGTGTAGGATTGGGGAGGGGGTTCGGGAGTTTTCTCGGCCTGCGTGAGAGGTTGTTCTCCTTAACAAACGCCGTCGGGGGCGGTCTTCCTCCGGCAGGTCGAGTTTTTTTTACTGGCTCATCGACGGCGAGTCAGTAGGCAACCCCTATCTCTCGCAGGAGAGGTTGAGCTGTGTAAACCGGCGTTCTGAACCTTTTTCATTTCGCCAGACAATGCCCTATGCTCCCTAATTTGTCACTTCGTCGCCTCTAAATCTTGGTATGCTTTCCTTCTCGGCGCCCACGAATTAAGGTGCCTACATAGTTGTACATGTACGGCACCGCTCACTGTAACTTGCAGGGTTGGTATTGGCATTTCGATCGGTGTCTCGGGCGAAATTCAAAATGGAGCCCTCCTTCAAACTCGAAGCCGCAATTAAAAATTAGAGCAGGAAGATTTAAACTCCACCAAAAATTCTTTCTAGTAATTACAGATATTGATCTATTATCTTAGTATTTGAAGAGAAAAAGAAGCCACCACGACGTTCGTTTCAGGTCTAGAAATTCCCACGTTAATCGGAAAAAGAAAACTATGAGTAGGTCGTTGGTTTTATGAAGATCTAACGGTTTAGATTAACCATAAATATCACGTTAATCTAAAAAAGAAAACATATGAGTCATTGGATTTTACGATGATCAAATGGTCTAGATTAACCATAAATTCGGAATAAACAATATATACTGAAATACAACTCTGTAAGCTCATTCAATACAACTTTGAAAAAGTCAGAGAGAAGCTTGGACCATCCGTTTGAAGTATATAGTAATGACCGTCAGATCTAATCAAGAATTAAAGATAGAATCTGTTACGTGAGTCCACTCTTTCCATATTCACGTACTACATAAAAGATCCTGAAAGAAGGCCACAAGCTGCGTCGCCACAAGAAGATTGCCCGGTGAGGCGGTGACGTCACTATTCTCACGCGTATCCAGAATTTGAAGCTTACAGGCAGACCCAGATTCCCATGAGATCCGACGCGATCTCACCACGTTGTCCTGTGCGCGTCCAGAGCTTCAAGTTCTTCAGTTAGGGTCGATCCAATGGCGAGGTCTTCGGCCGGCGCGGATTTTGCTTCCGACGCAATCTGGATTGTCGAGTGTTCTCTCTCCTCAATTCTGTGATCTGTTTTTGGCCAAAGGTATTGATGAAAACGGAATCGCGAAGCCCAGTAACCAAGTCTTGCCTAGCGGGAGGATGAAGCTCAACGGACTCGAAGAGATGAGATTGGATGCTTGCCTGCTTGCACGCTCACAAGCCAATGGTTCCAGGCTGCGACATTAGTGGCCTCCAATTGCAGTGGGAGCAAGATAGGAATTTAATTTCATTCTCACTGGAAGCTCGAGGAAGGTGTGGAAGATCAGTCAAATATCCTGGTAATGGTTGAATCAGAGCAGGGCGTGCACGTCAAGGGCGAGAAAAAAAAAAACCAGCACGGAGAAATAGGGTTCCGGCGCCTGGAGCTGCTGGAGACATCAATGGCATGTAGACGTGGACCTTGACTTTGAACGACAAGATCATGATGTTAATTACCACTTCTTTCAAGAACTAACGGCAAGCATAAGGACGTGTTGGTATTCAGAGACGAGGCCTAGCTAGCCATGGCGCGCAACGACGTCGTGAGGATGCAAATCGTCTCTTCAAGTCCACCATCACTTATCTTGCCACACCCTGTTCATTACTTTCAGACAATACTACATTGAGAGTTACTACATGAGACACACCTTCTAGAGCAGCTAGACTAACATAAACAATGCTATTTTTTTTTCAAAATTCGTAGAGTTCACAAGTAATTCACCTATTTATGATTACTTTCAGATAATATAAGCAATTCAAGTCTTACTTTTTGTTTTTGAAGTTGTAAAAAGAATATCACATTGAGAGTTACTACTTACACACGAGATACACCTATTAGAGCAGCTAGACAAACATCAACGACGCTTCTTCAATTGTTGTCGCTTCTTCAATTGATGCTGCGGAAGAGCATGAACCAAATCGAAGTCATTGCTTCTCCAACCGCAAATGAGATATGCCAAACTTTGTTGAAACCGCATGACTCACCTCTTTAGAACTAAATTCTTTGAAGGAGAATCGGTCACATCACCATTAGTAGGAAGAGCGGAAGTTTACATCTAACTAGCCCTTCACCGTGGCCGGATTGAGCTAAGACAAAATTAATAGGGAAGGGGCTAGAGAACCTTATTCCATGACAGTAATGTCGTCTCCGCCTCGCTATTGCCGTGAGGACCAATAATTCTTCATGTCTTTTTGGCGAGAAGGATGCCTCTATCGTCGTCACCTTCACTAGAACCGCCATGGGAAATCACCATCGCTCAACATCCTCAAAGAGGAGAAGGGAACACAAAGATCCCAACATCTAAATATACGTCATGGGTAGACTCAACTATTAGAACAACTAGAGAGCCGGAACCCCTCTCTCTTCTCCTGTTAAGAGAGGCATGGGATGGGTTGATGCCCTAGGGCAAACAAAACAGGAGGCGGTGGCTGCTAGAGTTTCATTGCCTATGAAATGATACTTCACGACAAGTGTAAAAGTTGACAATTGCAGGTAATGTAAGCTCAGAGAAATAAAACTCAATATTGAAAACATGTCAGTGTTGCATACTCCATGTAGAGAACTACTAATCTTTTGTTGTTCACTTATCTTGGTAGAGCGCACTCAAGATTTCTTATGGAAGGTACTGTCGGACAAGTAGGAGGAACATACAATGAAATATAGTGTGCTATCTATGAGAATGCGCCAAAACAATTAATTTGGGCTATATCCACTACAAATATGCTAATAATTTATACTTCAAATAAATTGGGATTGTCCGCCTCTCCTCTTGACACTGTTTAAATTAATTAACTTTCAAATGGCAATGTACTATGGATCAATATTATCTTTAGTGATAATGGATAAGATCTTTCTTCTCTTGGTTTTGTGCTTTACAGTAAAAACACTAAACTCACAAGGAAACTATATGGTAGGATGGCTAGCCGCGTTTTAACGCGGGCCACCTTGCTAGTTATTTGCTACCACAACTAATGGTTTTTTACTGTATGTGTCAAATCATTACATTTTCATAAACGACTACTAGATATTCGGCTTTGACTTTTACAAGTCGGCACTAATTTATTTCTTTGCCAAGAGTGTATTCATATCCATTTAGTAGTGCCACGATTTGTTGGCAATATTTACTTATTTAGAAGTTAGAAGTAGGAATATTTAAATTCTACCTAAAAATTCTTTCGATAATTGGGAAATTGATAATTTTCTGTTAAACTTTTTGGCATGTTTCAAATCATTCCACCTTCGTAAATAACTACTTACTATACTTGACAAGTCGGCACTAACTTATTCCCTGCCAAAAATGCATGCGCAACGGGTTAATAGTGCCCAAAAATTTTTAGCAATATTTAACTCACTACCATATTCACTCTGCCTGTATCATCATCGCTCTTGACCCTTAGCTGCTGCCAAACGTTAGCAATAGTTTATTTCCTGACAATAGCGGATGCCTGTCCAGTTAGTAGTGCCTACGATTTGCAGACGACGTTAAATATAAGGGCACATAGTGACACTGATAGGCATCTTATTTCACATCTCTTCTCATCATCGATTTGCAGCCATGGCTCACACAAACTCAGCAACGTTTCTCCTCCATCTCCTACACATGGTTCTCTTGGTCACAGGTAAGCCTACTGATTACGCACTAAACAACTTAGCGGCTCAAGTATCTCATGAAACAAATCAAATTGCTTTGACCATCCAGGCACTTAATTATTTCTTTGTTTACATGGTGTGAAGGTGCTCAAATCGGTGGCAGCCAATTCACACCGTCAGTACTGGGTCGCGGTCGCTTTCCTCCACAAACGCACACGCATAGCCTACATGTACCCGGTATGTGGCCACGGTTCATTCTTTGCTCACTTAATCCATATGGATAATTTCTGACATCATCAAATCGGAACTGATTAATAAATAGGTTCCCCCAAGGCGATTAACATCGATGCTTCCCAAAACCCTAATGAAGGTGACGCACACTTTTAATTAAACATCTCTAGCTAGTACATACTAGTATATACTTGGCCGACCCATCAAATTATTATTATTTTTTTTGCGACGAGACCCATCAAATTGTTTGACCGTGCATGCAAGTAACTAATATCTCTGTTGCATTATTGCATATAATTAACCAGGGGTTCAAGCTAATGGTAGTGAATTGACGCTGCCAATAATGGGACGAGGACGTCCGGCTTTGTCACCGCCAGATCATGCTTCCTCAGGACCCGGTATGTGACGCGTGGTAATGGTTCCCTCTTTTTACTATCCTAATAATCCTTATATATAGTTGATTCTTAACAAATGCATGCTTTCTCGGATTGAAATTGATTGAACAGATGTCCCCGAGGTAATCAACATCGGCCCATGCCTCGAAGCCACAACGAAGGTGACATTCACGCCGTCTGCCTCAAACAGTGCAGGGACAAAGGTTATGTCGGCGGGCACTGTGACATGCTGCCCAACAACTTCCCCGGCGACTGCTCCTGCCTAAACCGTTTTCACAGCCATGCATAGGCTAACCCAACCATCGTCTTTGTGTATTTTTTGAAAGAACAGGAGGGGCCCAAGAAACCCCTACTGATTATAATATATTATTGAAAAGGAGAATAAAGGTTACAAAGAAAATAAAAAGGGAAAGCAACATAAAAAAATAAAACTATACAATTTGTGCTAGCCATTCTTTGATCCCTGGAAAATATTTCCTTTTCTATGTGTAATAACGGAGAGAATTCGCGGTACTGTTGGATCAACATCATTAAAAATCCAGTCATTCCTTGTCTTCCATAGAGCCCAAGCCATCAGGATTATAATTTACATGAAAAATGGAATTGCAAGTCTTCTCTTCAAAAATTTAATCACTCTGAATGGGTTTGTAGTTGCTGGAAGGTCAATTCCAATAGATGCCCATGCAGCCTTGCAAAATTAAACCGAAGGAACAAGTGTTGTAATGTCTCTTCCAGCTATAATGTACACATGTCACATGTGTAAGATTCGTCTTAGTGTATCATAGGCTGCTAGCAATAATCTACTGTACGAACAACAATTATGATTAATCTTGGGCAGTTTTATCTACTATACGAAGAACAATTATAACCCCCGCTAGCTCGGGTGGCTGGCCCATCAACTCTCATCTGCAGTCGAAATCTTGGACTGATTAACGAACCGGACAAGTAGTATTGTGATCGATCGTTGCCTGGCTGAGAACTTCACTACTGCATGAGAACGCCTCGGTGGTGCTGCAAGCCTTCCTCCATATGCGCTCATCAATCTTCTCGGCCGGAACCTTGAGGTGCACGGTGGTGTACTGGCGCAGCGGCAGCGCACCGCCGGGGTGATCTTCAGTGCGTTCGGTTGGCTGCAGCTGCGGCTGCTGTGGCTGCTCCTCCCTCAGATTGCTACAGTGCGGTTTCCAGCTGCTACAGTGTTCTCTCTCAGAAAAACAGCGCAGCGGCTACAGTAAAACAGCCTGCCGAACAGCCCGCTTGAGAAGGAGCTCGCCCGCGATGATTGATGATCGGGAACTCGCAGTGGAGCTCACCGCAGCGCGGTTGCCGTCCTCAGGAAGGTGATGCGGCGATGCCCATCTTCGGAGCCTGTCAAAACACCAACGAAGGTGATGCCCACGCATTCTGCATCAAGCAGTGCAAGGACAAGGTTACGTTGGTGGACGTTGTGACATCTTGCTCGATCGATGGCCTCCCTGCTGGCGACTGCTCCTGCCTGAACTATTTTTACGGCCATGCGTAGGTTAACCGTTACCCAACCAACGATGTTATATATCATGTATATTGATCTATGCGTGATCAGAGGTATTTCAGGCAGAATAATTTTGATTTATTTTGACAGTGTCATCTTTGTCTCGAAAAAATAAAGTCATGATGCTTGTGTAAGTCATGGTGTCCTCGATAGTTGATCATCTTTGGGGTTTTGGCACGGACAAAGTCAAAAAGTGTATAGTGCCATCCCTGGGGAGGAGTGCTCTTGAACATGGCCTGCAATGTAGCAATTCTTGTGATCTTCCCCGTATTGGGCGGGAACTTATGCGTCCACGCTTCCTCAATGGTTCGGATACTTCTTCCAGCTACGATAATCAGACAGTCCAGTGACTAGTATACTTGGGAGGGTCATTTTACTCGTATAAATTTGCATTTTAAACGTGAGAATAACAAATACTGGTAAAAAAAAAGGAGCCGTCGCCGGCTCCAGTTAACTGAGATTTTGTGCAAGTCTCAGTCATTTCTTTTTGCCGTACGATTACCATCAACAACGAACTTAATTAGCAGAGCACTATGTGCTGGACTCTGTTATGGGTTGGACGTTGTTACAAGCCTCTTTTTATTGGGCTAAGTTGCGCTTTCAGCTTGTGCCCGATCACAAAGTTAACTGAGGCTCTGTACATGGAATGATTTCAAACATGTCAACCATTTTCTAATGTGTTGTTGCTTTACAGGTTAACCTATGGCACTCTTCCATCAGTGTAGCTTCTTGAATAGCATAAGATAGAGCAAACTCCCCACCAATGAATAATACTTGTTTCAAAATAGAAAATATTCCCATGTCAAAAAAAATTTATGGGCGGTATATACTAAAATTACTAGGTTACCTAACATTGTAATATTAATAGCCTAACGTTGTAATTTTGTCACCAATAGTATGATTTACTCCTACATAATAGTGAATGACACCACACGGCCTTCTCATCTTCTCTGTTGTGTCTTGAAATATAAAATTACAAGCACAAGAGTTCATAACAAGGAACTTTGTGCTCCATGCTTTAGTTCTCACTTGTGCATGTCTTTTTTTCTCAAATCACTTGAGCATGTCTTAACTCCAACAAAATGATAAACAAAATATATATCTCTGAGACCAGATCTTAACATCTAACATCTTGCAATAATGACTAAAAAGGAGTCTCGGAAATAGAAATTTCCCAACTCATGCGCAAACATAGAAATATATAAATAAGGGGTTTTCAACTGGTAGCAATAAAGAAGTTATAACTGTCAAAAATAAAACAGTAAAGAACTTATCCCATTCTTGTCCCTTCCAGAAGCTCCATAGATCTAATACCATGGCCTATAATCATGAACCATGCATGCATGTCAAGCCAAAGCCAAAACCACAATAAAGTGATAATGTGATATGTAGAAGATGGGATCGGAACAAAAAAGTGAATGAATAATTGGTAAATTTGCAGCTATAAAAATTACAACAAGAAAACAAGAAAATTATAAACCAGAAGGCAACAAATCATAAATGAATGAATAATTTGCGATTTTCTCTTGATGGATCGCTCAATGATACCTCTGTATGGGCCTCACCATTTGAAAGGAAATGAGGAAGGAAACTTGAAGGTAAAACTGGCCTTATAAGAATGCAAGCAAAAGAAGCCCAATCAAACAAATAAGCTACTATGGGCTGATAAGAGCAAGCGCGCTGCTTACAACACAAAGGAAAATTTGACTGAGACACAAGATTGGCCTAACAATTCTGGTGGCTGGATGAAAATCGAACGGTTTTGAAATTTGACTGAGAGAGAAACAAATTCTCAGTCAACTGAGATGGAGCAAATTTCAAAAAAAATTGGAAGGATAAAATCATCAATCTGGCTCCTTCCAGGTAATGCAGCACCTGCGTTTTGACCAGTCGTAAAGCTAGGCCATCATTTTTCGCTTAGCAGCTAGAGCTGGAACCCACTGAAGACTGATGTGAGTCCGGTCACCGATATATGGTGCTTCGTTACCGACGATGTGAGTCCGGTCTGTCTGTAACTCCATTTTATTTACTTTGGTGGGGAAAAAAATGAATTCCTCCTACGACAAATTAACAGTGGTGAAGACTGAGCAGTGATATGGAGCCATGCCAAACGCCGGTGTGGGTGTGGCTAGCTTGCACTCAGGATGAATGATCATCATGGGTACAAGAATTCCAGGTCGGAGTCAAATGTTTGTCCATTCTGGCCATGGGCACTCAGGATCGCTCTACTTATACATGAGCACGTACGTAGCTCGATCGATTGGGATTCGGGAATTAGCACCACGCACAACAATGGCAACAGCAATGATGATAACCGTTGTGCTGCTGGTGTCCGGCTCGCTCCTCCTGCTCGCGGCCGCCGAAGACAGAAAGGACACGGACAAGGTGTTGGGTTGCCACGCCTCCGACAAGGCGGCGCTGCTGGCGGTGAAGTCGGCGCTGGGCGACCCGTACCTGCTGTCGTCCTGGACGCCCGACACGTCCTGCTGCGACGACTGGTACGACGTCAACTGCGACGGCGCCACCGGCCGCGTCATCGGCCTGGCCATGTCCCAGGACGACAACGTCACCGGCGCCATCCCCGACGCCATCGCCGGGCTCACGCACCTCACCAGCCTCGTGATCCGCCACCTGCCCGGCGTCACCGGCCGCATCCCGCAGGCGATCGGCAAGCTCTCCGGCCTGTCCATGCTCATCATCAAGGGGACGGGCGTGTCGGGCCCCGTGCCGTCCTTCCTCGGCGCGCTCACCAGGCTCACCATGCTCGACCTCTCCTTCAACTCGCTCTCCGGCGCCATCCCGGCGTCGATCGCCGCGCTGCCCAACCTCTCCGGCCTCAACCTCAGCCGCAACCGCCTCAACGGCACCATCCCACCCCTGCTCTTCAGCGAACTGGTCTCGCCGGAGCAGCAGCAAGTCTACCTGTGGCTGTCGCACAACAACCTCTCCGGTCGCATCCCGGCCGGGTTCGCCGCCGTCAGATTCGTGCACGTCGACCTGTCGCGCAACTCCCTTAACGGAGACGCCTCGGTACTGTTCGGCGACACCAAGGTGCTGCAGTACGCGGACCTGTCGCGCAATGCCCTCAGCTTCAACCTCTCTGGCCTCCAGCTGCCGGCGCGGCTCGCCGGCGCGGACCTCAGCCACAACGCCATCTACGGCGGCGTCCCGGCGCAGGTGGCCAACATGGCCGGCCTCTACCAGTTCAACGTCAGCTATAACCGCCTCTGCGGCCCGCTTCCCATCTTCAACGGCAGCATCGCTGCCAGGTTCGACGCCTACAGCTTCCAGCACAACAAGTGCCTCTGCGGGACGCCGCTCCCTACCCCCTGCAACTGATTCATACTCATCATTCTGTTGTTGAGTCGTGGTCAACACAATCACTACTCCTACTGTCTGTGATGCAATGCAACAAGGTTGCTGTGTCCTAATAAAATACCCATGACGCTTCCTTATCTTACCACCGATGCGAGTCAGTCAGGCAGCCAAGACGCACAACGGTAGCGGCCTTCCTGAATCGATGGATAACAAAACATTTCGTTTCCACTGACGTCGACGCTCAAGGATCTCTCGCTTTTCAACGTAATTGCTCAGTGCGTAAATTTCTGCTTCTGGTAAGCCCATTGTAGTAGAGTTCCTGACTGGCCTTGCTTCATAGACTAACCATTGAGCAAAATTTAGACGCACACAACTATCTACTTTGTTGGGGCCACAGCCTACAGCAATCCCGGAATCATCGAAGTTGAGAATCCCGGAATCTGAAGAACTATACAAGTAATCACAAGTAGCCACAGCCCCTACTAAACGGGCGTTCTGAACCTTTTCTTTTCGCCCGGGCACGGTAACTCTGCACCCGGCCTGCAGAGCGCGCGTTTGCGAGCAGCCGCGCGTACGGCGCAGCGCAGTGTCCTCCACAGGACATCTGAATCGTACTGCGTCGCCTTTGTTCGTGATGCATGCATGCTTGCCTCCTCGTAGTCTCATCTTCTCGGCGTCCACGACAAGGATCACGGCGCCTTGCCAGAGCGCCCGTGAGCTTGAGAATGATCTCGCGCGCGGTTGACGGCGCTGAGTAGCAGCCACTGGAACTCGCGGTGGAGATCAAGGAGGCGGTCGGCAGCGCGGTTGCCGTCCTGGAAGTCGGCCCGGGGCCTCAGCGTTAGCATTGCTCCTCCCTCTCCTGCTCATGGTGCTCTTGGCCACCGGTAAGCATATACTAATTAAGTACTAAAGAATTTAGAAGATCAAGTAGGAGTACACCAACTGCCCAACATACTATCAAATTGCTAGAAGTTTGCACAACTTTTTCATGTTGTGTTCCGTGTATACAGGTGCTCAAACTGATGGGAGTGAACTCGCATTCCCAATATTACGACGTGAGCCCCTACCGCGAGAGCACCCCCCATGCCGCCATGGCTCTTATACGGCATGTCCCTTTGGGTGCTTCATTGGAACATATGGTAGTGCCGAGAATCAGCGACGTGGCCTGCATGTAGCATGTTTCTTTTGGGTGCCTCATTAGCGATCTACATGAGTAGCAATTCTTGTGATCCACGCCCGCTGTTCCCCATATCGGGAACTTGTGCGTCCACGCTTCCTCCATGGTTCGGATACTTCTCCCAGCTGTACAATAATCAGACAGTGCAGTGAGTCCACAACCAGTAAGATATGTAGCAACTAAAGAACCCTCGGCTTGGTTGAATGCGCTAAAGCCTTTAACAAACCAATTGGGTTGCAAATGACATACCTGGATCAGAAGGCGAAACAGGGAACAGCAATAGACATCCTCCTCCGTAGGCTTAGCACGTAGTTTCATCTCGCCAAAGAAGAGCTGGGAATGTCCATTATGGTCCTGAGCAGGAAATTTAAGTGGTAGTAGCAGCTGCCGCCTAGCTCTTCGACACGTTCGAACCCATTATCGATCGAATGCCTGTACTTGTAGCCAGCCTGCATGGACAGGAGTATTACTTAATTATCGTTGTTGTTAGTTAGTAACAACATTCATGTGCAGTTACAAATCGATGCGGCATGCAGAGACGGGCGGACCTGATGCTCGTTGTTGTAGCGCTTGATGCAAAGCTTTGCGTTCCTGACGAAACGGACCCACCCAGCGGCAGCCACCTCTGGTCCGAGGCCAGGGCACAGTTTAGCTCCCAACTCTGCAATTGATGCTTCGTCGTCAGAGCTGCCGTTGTCGTCCCCGATGTTGGTGCCCTCCTGCGTAGCGACGACCCGGCCTGGAGCGCGACGTGCGGCTCCGTGTGCGGCGACCTGCAGATCATCCAGTTATTACGAGGACTCGAGGGGGTTATCTGGTTATGCATGCACGCGCGAGCGAGAGATGGTCGATGCATGTGAGATCTGTCAAAGGTACGTACACCGGCGGCGACTTGCGCCTGGGTGCATCGTCGACGGCGGCGGATTCGCTTCAGGCGGCGTCGATTCGCCGGCGGCTCGTCGGAGCCGCTGCTGTGGCTGGAGGTAGATCCGCCGCTGGGGGCCGCCATGGCACGCGCGGATCGCAGCGATGTCATCGCAACCGTGCGCCCGCTGATTGATTTGCTTGGTGCCGTCTACTGAGTAGGAGTAATATAATAAGCCCCGTTAAGCTACGGTATCCGACACGGCACGGATCCGTATCCGGACCTGATGGGTCGGCCCATCTACGTAACAATCTAACAATGTCGCCGGTAGCCGTTCGACCTGATGATGGACGAACGATTTTTTCTTCGCATTCTCGATGCAAGTCGCGTGGTGCGACTGCGACATCCAATTTCGTGACTACACATGCACGAAGGCTGCAAGGAAAGGTGGCATCCGGGAAAGTTTTCTCGTGGTAGGTTCATACAGTACATTTGTACATGGTTTCTGTCGTCCTCCTTCTGGAAAAAGCAAAAGGACAAAGCAACAAACAATACCATTATACCAGCGCTAGAGGTTTTTTCTTCCTTCTCAATTTGGAGCAGACCCCGGCGAATTAAGCAACACAAACACTGATCATACGGCTGGGTCGGATGACCCGTCGTACTTGAGCATTGCGGAATGAAAGTGTGGAGCCCTCCACTGAAGAATAAAGTCATAAATAAAAGTTAGAAGTTCCTGATAGTAAAAAGTTTGAAACAGGAAGATTTAAATTCCACCTAAAAACTCTTTCCATAACTGGGAGATTGATAATTTTGCTGCTTTTTTTTTTTGGCATGTTTCAAATCTCGCCTCCTCCATATCCATAAATAACTAAATGTTCGGTTTTATTTTTTCACAAATTAGCAATAACTTATTCCCTGTCAGAAATGTATGTGAATTGGGCTGGTAGTGCCCAAAATTTTTACTAGCAATATTTAACTCACTACCATATTCACTCTGCCGTGTCGCTGCTTTTTCCCTTGGTTGCTGCCAAAAGTTGGCAAAAATTTATATTCTTACTCACATGGTTTATTCTTTTATTGCAAAAATTTATTTCCTGACAAAAGTGCATGCCCATCCAGTTAGGGTGACGGCAATGTTGATCCCCAACCAGTCCATATAAATGGGCCCTATTGTCAGTGGTCTGTAGCTATTGAACTTCACACAATGGTAAGCAGAATGGTATAGCAAAGCAGAGATTAAAATAATGACTTGAACTCCAATCGGGATGGTGAGTCAGAGGAGTCAGACGAGAGAAATGATTTTTTATATCCTAGTGTTAAGGTCGACTGAAGCTAATTCGTTATATGGACCGGTTGCACAATGTGTATATACTGATGAAAATATTTGATTATTGCCTATAGACTGGTTTGCTGCAACATTGTGGTTGCTCTAAGTGGTGCCTACGATTTGCAGGAAACATTTAAATTACTGCCTGATCGGCATCGAACATGGGTCACCACTGTTGACACTATAAATATAAGCGCGCATAGTGACACCAATAGGCATCGTATCGTCACATCTGTTCTCCATCGATTTGCAGTCATGGCTCACACAACCTCAGCGACACTTCTCCTCCATCTCCTACTCACGGTTCTCTTGGCCACAGGTGAGCCTACCGATATCCGTGCCGTGTCGGATACCGTAACTACATATCTCCATTAGTTTTAGGACGTTTGGCGTCAACAAAGCCTCCGCCAGCGCCATGGGTTCTGCCCCACCGCCTGATTGGAGCTAGCAATAATCTACTGTACGACGAACAAATACGATTCATCTGGGGCAGTTTCATCTTTGTCCAGGAATAAATATTAAAGCATGATGTTTGGGTCACTCGTGAAATAAGCAGCACAATGTTCTATCGATCTTTTTGACGTACCGATCGAATCACTCATGAATCAAGCACCATGATAATATGTCTCGGGGGCATGACGGAAGCGGGCAGTTTCTCCTCCAAAACCCGTAATCGATACTAGCTAGAATGGGTTCTACCTAGAGTCAGCCTGCTCATCAACGGAGAGACGTCGTTGTTGTAGTAATTAACGCAACGTATGTGCAGCACCACATCTGAACCGATCGGCGCGAAGCGACAGGCAACGGATGAGCTTGCTTGATGCTCGTTGTTGTAGCGCTTGATGCAGAGCCTTGCGTTTTGTTTTTTCCAAAACTTTACACCCGAAGCTAGCTGCAGCGTCCTCTCGTGGATCGGTACCAGGGAATAGTTTTAAGGGCGGCCTAACGCTGCGACCGGTGCTTGGTTTGTAGCCTCGACGCGGGAGGAGGCGTGTAGATCTTTCTCGTCGGCTCGTCGGAGCTGACCATGCCGGGCCTGCCGGGATCAATTTGTCTGGGGGCGCCGTGTCAGCTAATTCAAGCCCAGTAGTACCCCCATGTGAGCTCTCGAACCGTCTCTCTCTTGTAGCAGCTTCTTCTTCCCCCATCCAAATCCCACCTGAATAATCCATCTTTTCCTCTTAGACTCTCAACCATAGGTTAGATCCGGCCCCTCTCCCTCCTTCTCCGGCCGTTGCAGGCGTTGGTTGGGTGGGGACCCCTCCTGTATAGTGGTAGTTTAGGTTCTGCAGGGTAGTTGTTGCTTGAGCATCTCTGTTGCACATCGTCGCCGTTCCAGCGTTCGATTTGCCTTCCGTGCGACCGGATTGATGCTCTTTGTTCTTCCTTCGGGTGTTGCCGTGATGGCTAGTGTCCCTGTCGGCTTCCTCTCCGGCGGGTGTATCTTCCCCTTTCTGCTTCTTCTCTGTTACTTCTCTGCAGGTGCCATGGAGGTTATGTTGGCTCAGGTGTCCTTCAGCATCAATCTTCTAACTCGGACGCTGCCCCTCCATGTTGTGGGTCGATTACTCCTTGCTGATCCCACATTATTCTCAGGAGGGGTCTTGTTGTTCGACCCGGTGAAGCATACTCCATATCTACGGTCGGACACCCTTCTTCCTCAGTGGATGCAGGTTATGAGGCGACCTCTGGGTGGACCGCCAGTGTGTCAATCTTCCTGCATCTTGAGGCCTTTCCGTCTGCGACGCGGTTTTTGTGCCGGCTTTGTGTCGTGCTCGCCGTCTGGTCTCGTCTGTAGATGGAGGCGTCTTGGTTAGGGGTTCTGCTGCTGATGTTCCTGCTACTCCTCTCCATGCTTTGGAAGCGGCGGTGGTGCTGGTTCCGTCTCCTTCCTCGGCGTTGGTTGGTAGCCTTAAGGGCTTGCTTGTAATTGTAACACTTGTTCTTGGCCTTTTTGGCTTTTAGGGACTTAGATGGAAAATGTACTTTCTGTAAGGGTTATTTTGTAAAAACGCTGATGTACCTGCATGAGTAATGGAGAACTTTCTAGTGCCCCTTGTGGGCGGTTTGCCTTAAAAAAAAAAAAAGCCCAGTAGTAAGATAGGCCTAGTTAAGCTGCTTCTATTCGAAAGCTGCACGGAATCAGTATCGGACAGAGCGGGCCGCCCCGACACAAATGGAGCGTCCAGTTCCCGCAGAGCTCTTGTTTGCCTTTTTTTTTTTGTCCTTAATTAGCGATGCTGGCAGCAAGATTGGATGCTCGATCACACGATGGGCCTCGCCGGCCTGTGCGTCGCGGCGCTCACATGCTCAAAGTTCAAACAGCCCTATCGATCGATCGAGAGAGAGAGAGAGAGAGAGAGAGAGAGAGAGAGAGAGAGAGAGAGAGAGAGTTCAAACAGCCGAGCATGCAGCTCGAATGCTTCTCGCTTGGAGACCGCGCGGTGCGTGCAGGGACAGTGACACGGCCGCGTTGCTGGACTAGACAGGCAGACACTGCGCGCGCGGCGCGAGCAAGGCCGCATGCCCGCATTGGTGAAGACGATGGATTTTTGTCGCAGCACGGGCCGGTGGGAGCTACGTTTTGTTGCATTCTCTCGGTGCAAATCGTGTGATACGGTGGAGTATTCCGTACGTGGCCACACAAGAAAGCTGCAAGCCGCATCATGAAAGGCGGAACATGCGGACGGGCCAGTGGCCCAGTGGCTAAGGTAGTGTTTGGTTGCTTGACCATTTTGATTCTGAATGGAATGGTTCAGTTGGATGGGTTGGTTCAGGATGAGATGGTACAACTAGGATGTTTAGGATGTTTGGTTGCTTGTATCAATCCATACAGTTTTTGTTTGGTTGATTGAATGGAATTATACTGGATGGTTCAAGCACATGTTTAGTTCCATGAATGATCATGATATAGTAACCTTCCTTCTAAGGTGGTAAATTTACCTCCAAAATATGATAATGAATAACTTAAACAAATCTTAATTTGTTTTTATACATTTTATTTTTATGCATCAATAAAAAAATTCTAAAATTTACAACGACACATGGACCCCTTGTTTTAATCAACGGCACACTCTTATCCATCCATCTCACGCACAAGCACCCTCGTTCTTGTCTTCATCTAGCAAATCTCTGTACATGGACTTAAACAAGTCGATGGTGGAGAGGTGCATCTGACGCGACGCTAGCGACTCGAGCTACGGGGCTGGGAGGCCGCGTACCAGACATGCACTAGGGAGCTTCGCGAGGGCTCGCAGACGCAGAGACGATTGCCTGGGAGGCTGGGAGCCCATCGCGGCGAGGATGCGACGCGTGCAGCAGAGGAGACAGTGGATGGTGCGCGCGGTGACGGCACGATTGAGCTTGAAGAATGGCGGAAGCGTCGATGCGGATTGCCGCCGGGGAGGGCATGGCGGGCGGCGGGCGCCAGAGAACCATGGGGGTCGGGTGGGAGAGGTGAGCGAGAGGAACTCAGGAAAGAAAGGGAGCGGTGACTTGCGGCGAGAGAATCGACTGACTCGACCGGGACGGTGTGATGCGGCGTTTTTTCTCGCATGGAGTGGTGCAGCATCTGAAGAGAATATTCTACAAACGTGGATGAGTCCGTCCTGCACGAGTCGGTTCCATTCAAGCAACCAAACGTGAGAACCTGTCAGATTCTGCATCATCCGATGCAGGATGAAGTGGTACACCCATCCAAACACTACCTAAGACGCCAGGAGAGCGTCTGGCCGGCGGGGGTTCGAGCCCCCGTCCCGCACCCGGGGGGGGTGGCCTGAACTGATGTTCCTCGCGTCACCTCCCCAGCCGGCGTTGCGCTGGCGTCGGTGGGCCCTCTGCTGGCCCACCTCTGAAAAAAAAAGAAAAAAAAAATTGAAAGGCGGAACCTCTCGGAGCTCCCCTTTTGTTTCTTCTTCCATCTCGTGGTCGGTTCACGGTACAGTACATGGTTTCTATCTTCCATCTTCTGGAAAAAGCGAAAGGACACAGAAATACCAAGTAAAACAACACTCCGCGCATGCTAGTATACTGCAATGCCAAACCAACCAACCATCTGGTATTAGCGATGTGGAGCAACAGCGTGCAATACGTACGGCGGCGCAAGACGTACGACTCGCCGCACGGCTGCGGGGCTGCCGATGGAAAAAAAAAAAAAAAAAACCCTCCATCGACAAGATGGTGCGTCCATCGAGATCTGCCGCGCCCGTAGCAGTATTTTTTATCCGAACGCAAAGATGCAATCATGAGCAAGACGACCCACAAACTCACCGTGTAGCCCTTGCTAGGCACAGCAGAGCGGTGGTAGTAGAGCTGCGTGATTGGACGTGCGTTCATGATTGCACCATGCTGTCGCGTTAATTTGATGGATGGATGTGTCGTTGTTCCTTGAAGCGCGACGTTTTGTCACTTCCGCGCTCAAACGCAATGGATAAACGACCGTCGCGACGTGCTCTCGCCGGAAAACGGCCGTCGTTACGGGACGGCCACGCACGTTCTCCACGGCGGCGGCGACCAGCCTGCGCCGCGAGCCCGCGACAAGAGCTGCTGCACGATGCAGCCAAACGGCACGCAGCGCTTCTGTTTGTTGTGCGGCAAGGCCAGGCAAGGCAGATCGATCGCACGTCAATCCGAAGAGCAGGCAGCGCCGGGTTGCCCTTTCCGTGCAAACCATGGCACCACCGGCAGACGAGGGAGCAGGAAGGCTGGCGGGCTTTGGACGATAGTAGCGAGGACGCATCTTCCTCCAGCTTTGCGATTACAAGGGGCGATGCGCTGCCCAGCTTTTGTGCTTCCAGGGCTGGCGTTGGATCCAGCGATGTCTGTCTAAAACTGCAAGCTTGTGTGATCTTCCAGCTTTGCCTCTTGCATGCATCGTTGGTGGCCGGTGTACCAGAAGAATCTCTGTCGCACCTTTTTTTTCCTTTTTATAAAGATGCTGCAGATAATCTTTTTGTGCCGGGAGAATATTTGAGTAGACTCAAAAAGAGCAATTTTCAGTCTAGGTCTTAGACCGTCCGATCTCGAATCAATGTACCAGATATCCTCTTCCACCTCTCTCTCTCTCTCTCTAAAACTCAAGCTTCAGCTCCCATACCGCCCTCCTCCGCCATCTCCGGCGGCGTTTCCGATCCCCGAGTCCGCGTGTTAAACTGGTCATCGTCGAGCTCTTTGCCCGACCGCTGCAGATCAGACACTGATCTTTTTTGGCTGTCAACTGAATCTTTCTAATTTTTAATCAATTGAGCAGTAGTAAATCTGTTTTCTACCTCTTGTGGCTGTACAGTCTGGTGTTGCCATGTAGCGTTGAAACAAGATGTATTTCGCAAAGTAGTTCCAGTCACAGGGGCACCCCCCCCCCCCCCCCCCCCCCCCCCCCGATATACTACCTTTGATCTCATGTATTACCTCCGTTTGGAAATTACTGTAGCAATTTTGACTTTCCTTTTTTTTTACAAAATATGTAGACATATTTGAAAGTATATAATATTAATGTAATGTGCCTCGAAAACTACTAAACAATATGAAAGTTTGAAGTAACTAGAAATATTTTAGAGAAAAAGACATGCAGTCAAAGTTGCTACAGTGATTTTCCGGGTGACAGGTACTTCGTATTTGCAAACGGAGGGAAGTATAAATTTCAAATTTTCTAAATAGAGCCCCTACTTTTTTTCTTTTGAGATATACTACCTTAGTTTACTAAACAAAGGTGAACCTAAGCAAAGGAAACGTGGCAACTTAAACTATGAGGAATGGTGAATTTAACACCCAAGCAAATTTGCACGTTGCATCCATATCTTTTGAGTCCGGGTTAGGGTTCCTTCCATCTTCCCCAATCAATCAGGCGGCCAAAGGCCCTCTGCTCAACGAAAACCGTACACGTGCACCTCGTCCTCTGATTCAACGGTCCTGATCGCATGACTGGCATCGCCATGCATCTGGGTCCCACTTGCAGTGAGACGAGCTGGACCCGATCCCAGCACAGGCGGCCAAGCTCCCATCCTCCCCCTCCCCCTTGCCTGCCGCCGTTTATAAAGGCAGCCATGTCGCAAACCAACTTTGCGTCGCTCGCCTGAGTGCGTTCGTTCTTGCAACCCTTGCCGGCCTCTCCAATCCACTCCTCCAACCACCATGGCCGCGAACAGCTCAACCCGTCCGCGCCGCCGTTCCATTGCCCCTACGCCCTCCACCACCTCGGCTCGCTTTCGCCTCCGATGCCGCCGTATCACGCCGGCGCCAGCCCGCCGCCGTCCCCGGTTGGCGCCATCTTCTTGTGCGCCCAGTTCTCGGTCCCCTCTCCTCACCACCACCAGTTCATCCAGTTCCCTGTCCTCCACCCGTCGCAGATCCTCTGCAAGGCCGGCCACGCGCTGCCGGCGCGGTTCCTCCGCAAGGGCTTCCCCGGGAAGCCGGCGAAGGCCTTCCGCAAGGGCGTCCCGGCAAAGCCTCCTCCGCGGGCCTTCCGCAAGCCCGTCCCGGTGGAGCCAACGGAGGTCATCTGCAAGGACGTCCCCGCTCTGCCGGAGGATGTCCTCCCCAAGGACGTCGACGTCGCCGAGCCGGCGCCGCATGGGCTCCCGCCGCACAAGCTCATGGTCGCCGGGCACCGTGAAGAAGCTGCAGGCGGTGGCCATGGCCGAGGTGGCCGTCGAGTGCGGGCAGGAGGAACCTGCTCCCGCCGCGCGTGACCGCCAGTACGGGTGGCGCGGCGGAAGGCGGAAAAGCGCCAGAACAAGGGGGGCAGGGATGGCGCCAAGTCGC
>JAAXCT010002348.1:0-79615 GCA_012490785.1 Eragrostis nindensis | reverse complement strand
CCCCCCCGCCAAGTCCGCCGAACCGCCTTTCCCTTCTTCCTTGACGCGCCCGCCAATCCACTGGGTGACACCGCCATTGGTCGCCTATAAAGCAGACCGAGCTCTTCTCCATTCCTCCCTCGTTCTCATTTGCCATTTCAACGCCCGTCCCGAGCTCTCAATCACTCTTTTCCCTCAATTCTTTTCTCCGGTGAACTCTCCGGCGAGGATTTTTCCGCCACCATGGGTGGTCACGTCGTCACCATCACCGCTCCTTAGCATCGCCGTCCCGTGCCTAACCCACTCATGCATTCCTCGTCCGCCAGCCGAGTTCAGGACATTGTGATGATCCCGCAAGCTAGGGTTCAGGCCGTCGTCTCCTTCGTTGCCGGCACCCCTCCGCTTCACCCTCTCGCTCCTTGACCGCTCGGTGAGCTTCATCTCACTCCCTCTCTCTCTTGCGCTACCTCTCTCCCCTTCCTCTTCCTAGCGCGCCCCCTCCGTCTCCATCGCAAGCCGGCGCGCCGCCGCACTCCGGCGAGCTCGCACCGCGCGCCCTAGCCTCCCGCACGTCGATGCGCCACCACCTGCAGCTTCGCGTCGCACGTAGAGCACATAGGTGCCTTCCGCGTCCCGTTCCGACCACCACAGATGCCGCCGGCAAGGTTCCGGGGTGAGCGCCGCCGCCGCGCGCCCCTCTCCGGCGAGCTCGCGCCTCTTCTCCTCTCTCCCTCCACGTCGACATCATACCTCGTCCTGTCCCCTTCGCGCACTCGATCCCGGCATCCAGTTCTCGTCACGTTTCATCGCGGCCATCGCCTCCGGCGACAACTCCGGTGGAGCGCCGCCGCGCGCGCGTCCCCGCTCCGGCGTGGTTGACCGCGTCGCGCCGCCATCCCACGGGGCACCCACGTCAGCCCGCGGACCCCGCTGTCAGCCCCTCACCCTCTCCCTTCTTTTCTCTGTCGCTCGGTTCATGTGAACCAGAGGCACGTGAACCCCTCGGTCCACCGTGAACCTGGTGCACAAGACTTTTTCAATTAAGAAATAATTCCATAAAACCAGAAAATCCCCAGGGCTCTGTATTTTTTGCAGATAAGCCCCTAACCTTTTCTGAAATGCTGTTTTAGTCCTGTCTTTTTACAGAAAAGTCCCTACACTTTTTCTGTATTTCACTTTAGCCCCTGCTTTTACACCCGAGACCCCTAAACTTTCCCTAAATTACAGATAGGTCCCTGTCGACTTTCTGTATTTACCGAGAAGCCCTCAGGACCTTCCACTCTTGCAAATAAGCCCTCAGACCCTCTGGACCCATCTGTCAGTTCTCTCTTTCCTCAGGAAAATGCTAAGTGCACCCGGCTAGTGCACACGTATTTCTTTTCGAGCACATTTCTCATAGCAGAAAATTCCCAGAAAATTTCAAAAATATCTTTTTCATTCCTAATCACTTTCTAACCTTTCTTAGCCTCTGATTAATTATGTATCTCATACAAATTAATCAAGCTAAAATCCTTTAAATCAATTCATTCAAACTTCAAATCTCATATCTTTCGTTCCAACTCCGTAACTCCTCGAAAGCGATTCTTGCACTCTCGCGTTCGTAAAACGCGTAGTACCTTTTGGTACTAGTTTTGAAGTGCTAAAATATCTTGTGAGCCATCAACACCTTAAATTTCTATTCTTTCAATAAAACCCGTTCGACAAAGCCTACGATCGTAACCCTGCACGTGCAACTCGTTCAATCTCCATACAGCACCGAACCGAATTTAACACATTGTTCCGTCTCCATATAGAGCATTTTGGCACTAATTCTGAACTCCGTACATAGACCCCGTCTATGTCGTAATTCTTTCCTTTTTAATTAATAAAATTCCGTCTTGGAATATCCTACATCGCCCATCTCATTGTCCTCCAGTGCCTAATCATCACTCGGCATTCAACAGACCCATATGTCCACCACTCACACAGTCTGAAATGCTGAATCCACACAGAAAATGCACACACATTTCTATTTCGAACACATTTCCAATATCAGAATAATCTCAGAAAATTCTTAAAAATACTATACACCCTTCTAAACACTTTTCAAAACCCTTTATCGCTTCAGATTATTAGGATTATGGCTATACTTAATTTCTTAGCTTAATCCTGATTAATTCCTTCTATAAATTTCCTAAATTCATGTCAGCCTCACACCTGCGCCAGAATTGCTAGCTCACCCGGCAATTGTACACAGAATCTTTTACGACCAATTTCCAATACCAGAAAAATCCCAGAAAAATTCCTGAAAATATTTAGAGCCGCTCTCAACATCTTCCAACCATTCATTCATCCCAAAATAATTAGGATTATATCAATGCTTAATTAAGCATGATCCTAATTAATTCCTTTTTCTGTAAACTTCCAAAATTCATATCTTTTTCGTTCGAGCTCCGATTTTGGCGATTCCTTCGCAAAATTTATATAAAATCTCGCTTGATCCAATGCCACCAGAATCAATCCCTTTTAATGATCTTTGATCAATCCTCTCTTTTAATTGCCTTGTAATTTCCCGTGTTTTAATTTGTATTTGTGGCATTCATATTTTACATAAGCACGTGCACGTACCACCGTCATGCGCCCGTCGCGTGACAGATAAACTTATTAGATAATAAGCTAATGATCATTAGGTATTACCATAATAAGTAATAATAGGCAATTAAAGTGACACACCTTGCACGTTGTATATGTGTTGCCTAAGCCTTTATATAGATTACAACCTATATAAAGACTTAGTGCCATAAATGTACAACAAACACGTGCACCCGCCGTCTCCCACCTTCTCATGCACTCATGCAACCCTCTTGGTGTTAGCATCCTTCATTTACCACCAAAAGCCCTAGTGTACGATGCACACCCATTTTAGCTATAAATAATATAATCGTCCTTAATGTAAACTTGCTGCATCATGCATAATCTGTGTCATTTGTGTTCTTTGGTATTCCTTCGTCTTTCCAGTTGGAGTTAATTGGATCTTAATTGACTCTTTTCGATCTTTATTTCTTTTGCGGTAGTTTGTTTATCCGCGTTGTTTTATACGCTAGATTGCGTGAGCTTCGAAGAAGAGCCAGAGGAATTCGAGGAATTCCTAAAGAAATCAAGCTCGAGGACAAATCAGAAGATACGGGTTTCAAGAAAGAACTTGAAGAATAGGAAAGCGATTTTTGAGGCAAGCCCTAACTCCCATTGATCATATTGATCCTATGATTGCAAAATTATCCTATTTAGAGCTGTTTATAAATAAATATGCATGGTATTTAAATGTGATTTAAATGCTAGAAGGTCCTAGTAATATTTGATTGCCATTCCTTGATCTTGAAATATCCTGATTCCTTGTTGAACCTAGGAACCCGCATCATTAATTCATTAATGATGTGCTGGTATGCTGCTTAGGACTTTCACCATGTGTTTAATTAATCTTGCTCACATGCTTTTGTGTTAAAATGCGTGAGTCTTGGTGGTGTGCGTAAATGTGAAAATGGGTGGGATTGGTGATAAGTGCAACCCCTAGTGAGGGAATGTTTTGGCGGGATCAGGCGAGGTAGTCCTCAGTGGGGAGGCTATCTCTGGGACGCCCTTCCCCGTGGGGATTGGCTATTGAAGATGCCTGGTTCGGTCGTATAAGGACCGGTTCTTGTGCCGCCGTTGCCTAGCACTATACGCGCAGCCACAAGCCCTGTATGGGAAGGGGATTGGAACCACACCCTACTAGTACTCACCCGGTACCCCCCGGAGGCAGGAGATTGCAACGGAGTCCCAGGAGAAGACTCGTTCGTTGGTGGGTGTTCGAGATCCGGCATTTATGACTGGCCATATTATGTGATTGTGAAGCCCCTGGTGATGTCCGTGGGGGATGCCGTGGTGGTACCAAGTAGGTACGGGACCTTTAGTAGCAAAGTTCAAGCCGGAAACCGGTGGAGGACTGATCTACCTTGTGGGGAAATTTGTGCACCCTCAGCCGAGGTTAAGAATCTATCCGGATAGCCGTGTTCCACGGTATGGACAACGCGAAAGCAATGGCCACACTATGATTAGAGTTTCCTGTG
The DNA here is from genome assembly GCA_012490785.1 of Eragrostis nindensis. Lineage (NCBI taxonomy): Eukaryota > Viridiplantae > Streptophyta > Magnoliopsida > Poales > Poaceae > Eragrostis > Eragrostis nindensis. Next base: position 75,551 of record JAAXCT010002348.1, on the reverse strand, counting down.
TGAGTTATCCTTGGCGTGTTTTCGGAATACACCGGCGTGGAGCCGTGCGCTGGTTTCCGGCCAGCATTAAAAGTGAGGAACTGGTGGGATTGAACCATTATCTCCCCCAGGGCCGACCAACCCCATTATATGATATAATCTTGACTGTAGTTTGCGAACTGGCTTTGTTTGCAAAACAACCCTTGCATAAAATTGGCTTTTCCGCCAATACAATGAACCCCAGCCTTTACCATTGATATACCCTTGCATATGCTTACCCCTTGTGTTAGGGTTTGCTGAGTACCTTATGTACTCACGCGTTTGCGCCTGCTGTTTTTAGTTAAGAGAAGGCTTCGTAGGAAGCGGCGACGTGTTGGTTTCGGGTCTGCTTCTCAAGTCTGCTTGTGGCTTGGGCCGTGGTTTCCGCTGTTTGCTTCGCCGTTAGTCGGTCGGATGGACATGGATGGTCTTAATCCTTGTCGAACCGCCACTAAGGGCTCTATAGCAGGTAATACTTCCTTTATTCGAAGTATGCTTTGGCTATCATATCTGTGTTCTTGTGCGTATCAGCTACTGATCCAGGGACTGATACATAATGCACATCATACTCTAGAAATGGGGTATGACACATTTTGAGACCAAAATGATGTTCAGATCGCCGATAATACTTGCTGTTAGCAAAAACATGTGGACATAGCTGATCCTCGTTTCATCTGAACTGGAGGATGGGAAACCCGATCTGAAAAAAAAAATGGATATGGAAACTAAACACTCTTTACTTAAAGAATTATGAAAGAATAATAATGTTTGTAGAATTCACTTCAGTTTTAGCACCATTGTGTAACAGATAAAATAAAAGGAAAGACGTGTGATTTGATTTAATTAACCAAAATTAGGCCTTGTAAAGGGTGGCACACATCAGCAGTACGGTGGTCATGCTTAAAATATCAAGAGAAAGGACTAATTGCAATCAATATTTGTTGAACATGAGATCGGAATACTAATTCAGGTGACACAGCAAAACAAAATAAATTGTGGCAGGGTGTTTTTTATTTTCTTTTTTAGCACATGAGGATGTAAGCTATGGGGTCCCTAGATATAGTTTGTAGCATGTAAAAATTAGTAGTTCAGTGAACCTCATCCTACACAAGTTGATCAGTACAGGAGAATTTAGTAACTTAAATTTTAGACAGAACCATAGCTTTGTTCTAGCTTGACATTACATCAAACACTTGGTAGGCCTTCGGTAAAATGCAGTCCAACTTTTGTCCCACACGTTGCCTAAGCCACCTCAAAACACCCAAGAACTTCGCCATGTTTCACCATGCTGTCGTCAGTGGGCGAGTCTAAGAGCATCACGGAGGTGTAAGCACGGGTGGCGGGCCGTGTGCACAGGTCGGGGGACGCCGGCACATGGAACCACAGACGGGCGAGGCGCAAGCAACTATGACGAGGTTATTTTTTGCCGCCTCTCCCATGCTCCAAGCCCATCAGCTCATTGTGGTCTTGAGCGCGCTTCTAACCCGTTGCATTGCCAGTAGAGGAATTTATCGAGCAGCTCGGCAGCAAGGAGCAGCGCTCATTGGGAAGATGGTGGCTAGTACGGGTTGGGCGCTGGCACTGCCTCATTACCTCTGGTTCTGAAAAACGGCTGCAGTTCGCCATCGCCGTCGTCGGCTTGACCAAGGCGCTGCACGTCAGAGCTACGTCCAGCGGCCAGATTGCGACATGGACATCTGTGGAGATTTGGCGGAGGTTGGCTGCGGCGGGGAGGCAGTTGAAGTAGAGGCAATGGGAGACACGAAGGAGCCAAAGTTTAGCAGCCGTGAGCGTTGTGCTCGCTAGAGAAGGGAGGGAGCCACGGCGAGGTGGAGGCGTCGGGCCGACGGCGGGGGCAGTCGAGGCATCCGTCTCGAAGGCGCAGTGGAGTCTGGGAGAGAAGCGGCCGAGAGAGTTCGAGAGATTTCGGGTATTGGGCAAACCCGAATCACTACATCCGACGGTCTGTGTCACCGGTCTGATAAATCAAACAGCTCACGTTATCGGGTTGACGTGGATGCGCCCGCAACCCGGGAATGCGACCGCATTGGGATATGTAGAGATGAGAAAGATTTTTAAAAGAGAGAACCTTAATTTGTATTTCTTGGTGGCCCAGCCGCTCTATACCATTAGTTTAACTTCACCCAAATTATAAACACTCCAAGTCCATCTGCTTGCTTTGCATATGCAACCTTCTTTTTCTCCTCCTATAAGTATTGCTGATGCCGTCTACGGCACCTCCTCTTCCTACCTTGGTAGATCGAGTTCCCTCAAAGGACCGTACACAACCATCGGGAAGTGATTCATCCGGCCTGGTAATTAAATTTGTCTCGCTCTCCCCGTTGATCTGTACGCTTATTACTTCGTTCTCTGCCGGCAAATAAGTAACCATGCATGTATGTTGATCAGATGGGCGGAGACGCGGTGGAGCTCGAGATCGATCTGGAGAGGGGCGAGGTGGAGCTCGTGATCGATCCGCAGATGGGCGGAGACGCGGTGGAGCTCGTGGTTACTAGTTCGCTGGGCGCCATGGGCCCTGCCCTTCGGCTGCTCGGTGACAAAGGCAGCCTGCCAAAGGAGCTTGAGGAGAATAAGGATCTGGAAGACCTCAAAAATGGTCTCAAAGATGCCCACGACAAGGTTTCAAAGGGGGGGAAGCGACCTTGTTTCTCGGACAGGTATTTTTTTTCTCGATAAGGGAAGCTTTTAATAATACCAAGATTGTTACATCAAGATGGTATGCAAACCTTGGAACATCCCCGACCTCTGCATCGTATGACAGGTACTGGATGAAGGAGATGCGGGAGCTTTCGTATGACGTGGAGGACTTGCTGGGCGTGGTGCCGCGCTCCAGTAGCGGTTCTGGCTCCTTGCAGGTTCTTCGGATGCTGAGCAGCTGGAGGAGGAAGCGCCGCCCCTTGGTTGCAACGGAGATCTCGCACCTGAAGCAGCGTTTGGATGAGGCGGCAGCAAGGCGTACAAGATACCACCAACCAGCTGGTCTCCCGACAATCTCGCCCAATCCAGCAACCATGGATCCTGCAGCCACTTCGCTGGGAATCCTGCCGCCGCCATGAACCGTTGCAGTCCCTGCTGCAGTTATTTTGTAGGTGGCCCTGACGAGCCCACGGAAAAGCTCCTCGTCCCCGTGGAAAAGCTCCTCGTCCGCAAGCTGGCTTTCGACGAGGAGCCACAGCTCAAGGTGCTAGCACTTCCTGGATCTCATGGGGTTGGCAAGACATACCTCGCCAGAAGATTGTTCCACCTCTATGGGGGGAGGTTCCAGTGCCGGGCGTTCTACGTGTGTCTCGGAAACCAAATATGTACAGACTTCTCACCAGCATGCTCTCACAGATCAAGGGGGCACCGCAGCTCCAGGGCCCTGGTGATCCTGAGGCACTCGTCGACAACATCAACCGACATCTACGAGGCAAATCGTACGTTCTCTTATCTATTGTTATTCAATGTATATACTACAAATTAAACACAGACTAAGGCATTAATAGCCACACCTCAACAAACATCTAATAACAAAAAGCTATAGCTGCTAAATTGCACGTAGAAACAAATAGCGCCACCTTTTTCAAACAGCTACTACCTCCGTTTTTAAATTGTTAACGTTTGACTATTTTTGAGTTATGTTTGACCGCTCGTCTTATTCAAAATATTAGCTTAAATATACAAAATTATAAATTATATTTCAATTTTCTTTAGTGATAAAATTAATTATAACAAAATTTATGATAACTTTTAAAATATTTTGAATAAGACGAATAGTCAAATGTAACTCAGAAATAGTCAAACGCCAACAACTTAAAACCGAAGGAGGTATATAACAGTAACATATAGCTCAATATAAATAAGGATCCGCCTCCTCGCGAGGCCGACTGGTTTTTTGCATTACTACCAGTCACCTAGCTATTTTTTTATATCCTTTGGATTACTGAAGGACCTAAACGGCGACGGGTGAATGGGAGCTTTTGAAATTCTTTCACAAGAACAAGTCATATATTCTTGTCGAATCCTAATAAGTGACCTCTCTTCTAGCAAGACCAATGCAAGCTCACGCAACTATGAGGCATCTACTGAACCTAGAAATCTACTCCCTCCGTTTCAAAATAAGTGTCATTCTAGCAACATGCAGTTTTGCCAAAATAAGTGTCATTCTCGCTTCCCAATGTAGCTTTCTCTCTATCTCTCTCTTCCTTTACTGCTCATCGTTTTCAGCACGCTCTCTGCTTTTTCATCTCTCCTTAATTCCCGTGCCCAAGACTAGAATGACACATAAATTGAAATGGAGGGAGTAGCTAGGAATGAACAGAAGCGAAAACCAACTCAAAACAAGAGCTAAAAGCAAAGAGAGAAAAGACAGCACAAAAGTCCGAAGACTCCGCAAAAATCTCCGGATGATCTAGAACTTGCTGAGACTCCTCACATTCTTCGGAGGTTCCACAACTCAGGAGTTTTGGAGCAAAAGCAGAGACTCCACACATTTTTCCAGTGTTTCCGCACAAAAGTTCAGAGATCTGCAAAAATCTCCGGAGGAACCAGAACTTGTAGAGACTCTGCACAATCTCCGGAGGTTCCACAACTCAAGAGTTTTGAAGCAAAAGTCCGGAGACTCCACACATTTTTCTGAAGTTTCGCACAATTCTTCGGAGTTCCACACTTCTCCGTAGTCTCCTAAACTCCCAGAAAAGCCCATGAGAAAAACTTGGAAAAACCAAAACTCTCGCCAAAGCTATGTAGGGACTTGGTGCGACTTTGTCCAAAAGATCTCTGTAAAAAGATCAAGAATGAGTTAGGTCAAGAACACATGATCGGAAGAGTTTGGGAAAAAACATAAGTCAAGGAACTCGGGGGAGGGCTTTGGCATCGGATCACCCTAGATGTATTCACCCATATCCTAGCATCCTTTTCCCCCGACAAATCTACACCAAATCGCAGCCAATCGTGAGATCAAGTAATCGCTCAAAAATAGCTCCAAAATTACCAAAAAATATAAATCTCAAATTTGGAGAGGAGGGAATGATTGAGCATTAATTCAACCTTTGGATTAGCTCGTAAGGTCTGGTTACAAGCCAATCCTTGCCACAAACAAAGCTAGGATGACAAAAAGATCAATACAACAATCCTCTCCTCTCTCCCTCTCGCAAACCCCAGAAAAGCCTGACACATGAACAAATGAGAGAGCCAACCCAAAGGGAGACTAGTTACATGGCTACCCCAAAAGCCACTCCACACATATATAGGCGCTTGGCAAAAGATCAAAACACCCTTACAATCAGCGTACAATCCAAATACCCATCAGGGGTAAAAATGTCCAACATTTTACCAAAGAATCGAACGGACCCGGCTCCTTCACGACTTCGCTTTGCCTCGACACAAGCTTCGCAATGGTGCCACGCGTCCTCCGATTTGTCACCCCCGGGTTTGAAGCCCAAACCGGCAAACCTGCCACCGCCTAGTTTTGAGGCTCAAACCGGCAAACCCTCTTCCACACCCCGCGAGGCATGACTCAACCCCAGTTTTGACGCCAAATAGTCAAACCCTCCTTGCACGCCGCTACACGACGTGATTCACTGATGTCGACACGTGTCTGACGACCTCCACCAAGTCTCCGACATCTCCAAGTCTTTCGCTCCTGCTCTGGAGCCACCTACTCAACTCGCCTCCGTCCCGCTTGACTCGACCGATGCCGTATCCAACACATCATGTATCCATGCTCTTTCGCGCACCATGTGGATCGCCCATGACTCCGCCCAGACTCCTCGGATCCCTCGGAGCCAAGCTGCCACTTGTCCTTCACCACCGCATGGTTCATCGGCGCCTAAGTCTCTTGCTCGCCCTTCACCACCACATGGCACATCGCACTCAAGCTAGAGCTTGCACCTTCACCGCAATATCGTTGATCTACACAAAGGTTGTCAAGCACTCATCATCCAAGGGTGACCACCATTGGTCCATAATTGTACTCCAACGGACGCTACTACAGAACGATTTTCACTGGCGGTCCGCAACCCATTTTTACAACCGGTTTTGGAAAGTGGCGCTGACTAGGTGGCATTGAAAATCCGTTTTTCACAGCCGGTTTTGTTACGAACCGCCTGTATTAATAATTTCAAAAATGAAGAGTAAAAATCAAATAAAATTATTAAATGGGCACAAAAAAGAAATTTAATCGCATAGGACGCCACCCCAATTAACCGGACACTATTTCCTTCAAACCCGTATTTTTTTAACTTGTTGCATTTTCCATATTTTGAACCCATGACCTGTTGCTCCGTGCGTAGCTTATTTTACCACTACACCACACCATCACTTATAACTAAATGAGAGATGCAGTCAATTTATATTAACCTTTACGAATCTTATAAAATTTTAGAGGCCACATCTTTGATCCAGTTAGTTGCTAATTTTTGTGCTTGTTCCTTACATGCTCATTCTTCCAGGAAAATATCAAAAAAAAAGGCATACGAAAAATGATTATAAGTGCTGAATATTCATTAAATTCATAAAAAACAGCAGGTCATTTAAAAAACTCCTAAACTCTTATATGTAGTATTAAAATACGTAAAAAATATTTTGATATAATATGAGAAAGTAATATTTTAGGGTGTAAAAATTTCAAAGTTTGAGTTAAGATGTGTGAAAGAGTATGAGAGATGTATGTGTTTGTGAACAACGTGTAATCTAATTTTCATGAAATGCGTTGAATGTTTATGAGAAGGTTATATACCTATAAAACGACATAAGTGTGAGTTATCCATAGCAAACCTATTAGTTTTTCATATTTTGAAGATATGATGAAACTTGGGGCATACTTCATTAGATACAATTTTGTAGTATATGGCAAGAACTATTTCAGATACATGTAGTTCAAATTAAAATTACTGAGAATAGGTACCAATAAATTCATTTAATAGGTAGAAAATAGCAAATCATTTCAAAAAATATACAAGTACAAAAAAATATGTCAATGTCATATGAGCAAAAAAAAGTTTTGGAGGGCGCAAACTAATGGGTGTTGCACTTGTGTTATATTAAACGTTTAGAATCTTTATGATTTTTAGTGACCACACTGTAGATCCGATTGAGGCTGAAATTTTTTGGTTGTCCCTTGTGCGCTCCTAGTCCAATAAAAAATATCAGAAAAATAAAAATAAAGATAAAAATTCATGTGCACTGTAGCTTAGAACCGGCTGATGTTCATGTTACGAACCGGCTGTGAAAATGGATTTTCACAGGCGGTTCATGGCTGGAGCCGACTGTGAAAATGGAGTTTATTTTCAAAGCCGGTTCTAGCCACGAACCGGCTATGAAATGATTTTCGCAGCCAGTTATTTACGACCCAGCTGTGTGAAAATGTATCGGTCCCACTTTTTGAAAACCGGCTATGAAAATAGTGACTAGAGAAATCAATTCTGTAGTAGTGAGAGCACAATCATATTGTAGGTTGCAGGAAGGCAAAATTTGGTACTGTTGTCGTACTTCCCTATCGGTTTTCTAGCTGGTCCATCTGATAGGCACAACCGAGGTTGGACACCCTTTAACATTTATACAATCTGACGCAGCAGCGGCGTGGTAGTTTCCACCGATATTATATTTTGTCCTCACTCCTCTTTGACTTCCTCCTCGTACATTGAATCATTAGCTTGTTGGTAGTTAGCATTATTAGCATGCATCAAATCTGAACATTTTTCCTTCCCATTTAGTTCATTCCATCAAATTTATCTTTTTAATTTGCATATTAATAACCTATCAATTTTGCTTCTATATGATATAACAAGGTTTATGTATTTCAGAAGTTTTCCCAAAGTAGTTACTAGAATAAAAGTTGTGTATATAAGTTTCTGAAAACGTGCTCCAACTTCATATGCATAAGTTATCTAGAATAGTACATGGTTTAATTTTTATGCACAAAGCCTAGGAAGACAGGGTTCATGTTGTCTTTCTTTCTTTTTTTTGCGAAAGGAGAGAACTTTATTGCTTAAGCAACGTCAATGCAAATAATAGAGTGAACACATTCTAGAACTTGAGCGAAAGAAACACGAAACTGACCTGACCTAATAGCTAAATGTGCTAGCTCGTGCGCCACTTTACTCTCTCCTAAACAAAACAAATGCTCCGCAACTGCCCAGTATCATAAAGGGTATCTCAAATGACAGGCACAAATCAAGAACCTGTCAACACCGCCCATTCGGAGCATATCAATAACAACGGAGCAGTCCGACTATAAGGTTATGGCACGATCACGCCATTTAGAAGCCAGCCTGACGCCCTCCAAACATGCTTGAGCCTCAGCCTCTTCTGCATGACTGCAATGTCTCAGCCGGCCGAGAGAAGCGGTTGACCATCACTATCCCTGATGATCAATCCAATAGCAGCTGAGCCTGACTCCTTGATGAAGGCGTCATCCTCGTTAACCTTTAGCATGTCTTAGCTTGGGGGAGACCATCTGATGGCCTGCTCTGGTGACCGGCCGGGTGCTGGCTTAGCAGCACTGCATTTTATTGTCTTCTGCTTTCCCGTTCATGATCTGAAGGCACATTTTGTCGGATTTGCAACAGTGACTCGATATACCAGGTCAAGAAAATGACTGAGCCTATAATGTCAAGAGCTGTTCACTGGCCTGTAGGACTTCGTTCATAACACGCCAACATCTCCAAATTAGCATTAGAAAATTTGAAATAGTGTCCAGCTCATAGCTCTCCAGGAGAACAAGCAACCAATCGGTCAGGACCTATATACTTCAAATCTGCCTCGTCAGGTAGCAGAAGCTGCACCCTTAGTTTCTGGCGCAGAGCCTTTGCATGAGGACACATAATAATAGCATGGAAGCAATCCTCCAGTTGGTGACCACACAACTCACACCCACCGTCGTGCGTGAGGTGCTTGTGGCAGTGGCACTTGTTGGCTTTCGTAGGTAGTCCATTCATTACCACCTTCCGTGAAAAGACCTTCACTTTAGATGGCACGTGAGCACCCCAAATCTTTTTCCATAGGCCACCTTCCGTCAGGACTTTTCAAAATTCCATGCTATCCAGTCAGGACAAGTGTGCACAGGAAGTCTGATCTTTAACATTGTAGCTGCATCCCAGTGGTGAAAATATCATCTAACCAAGGATTCATCCCAAGATATTTGACTCATGGTCGATACGATGGCTGGCCTTAGCCTACATGTTCTCAGGCTACCAATTGGCTTCATACCGTATGTGCGGGGGATCCAATTGTCCCGCCATATACGGATAGAATTGATCTCTCCTATTCGACAAACAACTCCCTTCTTCCACAGCTGTAGTCCATACTCAATTGCTCTCCATGCTTGTGATGATTCCCTGGCTACCACTTTATCCAACAAGTTACGAGTCGGAAAATACTTGCACGTAAAACTCGGGCACACAAGCTTTCAGGGTATATTAGTAGGCGCCAGCTTGACGAGCCAGCATCACCTGGTTAAATAGTTTCAGGTCCTTGAAGTTGAAACCCATCCCATCAAAACCTTTGCGCAAAAGTAGGACTGTCCAAGGTGCTCCTTGCACCTTCCTTCTGCCTCTCTCACCACCCGAAAAGTATGCACGAGTACTCTTCATGAGGTCCTCACAAAGACCTCATGATATCTTGAACACACTCATGATATAATTTGGTAGTGATTGAGCCACCGATTTAATAAGGATTTCCATCCCCGCTGCAGACAGATCCTTCTCCTTACATGTCATGCGCTTTAGAAAACAAGCTTCCAGTGGTTGAAAGGTTCCCTTTTTGATACGACCATGTGGCATAGGTCGTCCCAACTCAAACTCTAGTCGTTCAATCCCTAGAATCTCACGTACCTTTTGAGTCCTGTCGTTGTCACTACACACCAGGAGGGAACATTTGCTTGCGCTTAGAAGCTTACATGTGTTCTTCTCAAATATTGTTAGGATTTCTCTGACACTAAACCCCTGCTCTTCATTAGCTCAAAGAAATAACAGAGTATATCATCAGCAAACAAAAGGTGGGAAATGCTAGGAGCCTTTCGACAAACCTTTAGTCCCCCACACATCCCAGTCTCTCATAATGTTTCAGCAAAGCTGATAAGCAACAGCGACAAGAAGGAATAGATAGGGCCAACAGTGGATGACCTTGGTGTAGACCTCGTGTTGGGGGGCAATCATACGCGTCGACCCGTCACAATCATATGCGTTCAGCCTACGTGCATCCCAATCACATCGGTGCTCTACCCTGCATCGTATCTACCCAACATCATGTGTGTTGCAACAATGCCTCGTAGATGCATAATCCTCGCGGCTCCATGAGATTTTGCACACTGCATCTAGATCCAATCCAGACTGAGCTTTGGTACGAATTGTTGGAAAATTAGCCCTCACAGCGGCGCACCGCCAGATAATCTCCACCTGCGGAAGCAATACTTAGATCTACCGAGACAAACTTGTAATATCACAGATGACACCGGAGACACGATATTTGATAAGAAGGTTCAGCCGAAGCCTACATCCTCGGAAGATGACTACGGGTACTCCTCCCCAAACTGCAACACCGGCCCTTCGGGAACCCGGCGACGTGCCACCTTCCATCTACAAACCTGTCGCTATGCTGTCATGGTTACAACAGTAGTCCCCTCTCATATTTGTGAGGAGGTCCAGGTTACAGAGCTTGACACGGGCTCTATCCTATACTACTAAATATAATCCATGACCTATCGTAACCACACGTACAAATATTCGACATATTTCTAACACAAACAAACAGGACGGGAAAAACCAGGAAGGCGGCGAGTGGATGAGGCAGGACGAGAAGGCACAAAATAGGAACACCCTTGCAATGAGCATGAAACGTGAAAATAGAAGTCAACCCCGAGAAAGGATTTAAACATACCAGCGTAAGAGCCACGGACTCTTAGATGGATAATCGAACACCTGCCAACTCCAATCCAAGAATGTCTAGGATTATATTGGAAAACGCCGCACAAAGGCGGTTGGCATAGGAAAAAAACACAGTTCGTGATCTATAACCAAACCCTACAAGGGAAGTTATAGCTGAAGAAGCAGGACAGCCTCCCTTTGTTCTGATCGTCGAAAGTCGACAGCAGTAGAATGCCGTTCACAGGGAGCAGCCTAGGTTTCAATGGCGGCACGAGAATCTCCTGTGAATCTCCTCGGCATCGCCTTTGTCGTTTCCAGAAGTCCACGCGCATCAATATGCGATAACAGGGTTCATGTTGTCTTCATGAGAACCAAAATTTTCCTTCCTGCAACCCACAATAGCACCATGTTGTTGGTATGGAATGTAGACTGCCACCACCGACACATGCCTAACTGTATTTTTTCCATTTGTTCTATTTCCAGATCTTGTAAATGATTGTTGTTTGTTGAGATATGAAAGAATAGATGTATATCAGCGTGTGTTTCATGCGGTTTGTTCTTGTGTGTTTCTCCTATCTTGGTTGGAGAATCGCTCAAGCTTGTAGAGAAGCTAAAGCAGGACAGCAAGAAGAAGCAGGTCCGGTGGGTGCGGCCCTGTTTTTTTAATTTTTGGCGAAAATCGGACTTTAGTACTGGGTATAGACGTCCAGTACTAAAGGCACACCCTTTAGTACCGGAAACTCAGTACCGGGAATGAGTTCGGTACTAAAAGGGTGTTGGCAGCCAGTACTAGAGCCAAGTTTTGTAGTAGTGCATGTATCCTACTAAAGAGAGAATACTACGCGTCTAAGCATACACATTTACAAGAACAAGAATAGCATATGAACATTACTTTCTGTTATCTTTGTGGATTTCATAGCATATAATAGACTTGTGACGCACATAATTTTTTGCAGTTATTTTATTATAGTTGATGAATTATGGGATGCATCAGTCTGGGATGTTATCAGACGTGCTTTGCCGGGAGGTAACTGTTATAGCAGAATAATAACAACCACACAAATCAAGGATGCTGAATTGGCTTGCTCTGAGGGTAAACTATTGTCATGTAACTGGGAAAGTTTGGAAAATGATATAAACAAAATGTACAATGATCTGTGCCCTCATTGGAAGACTTGCTTGCTCTATCTTCGTATGTATCCAGAGGACTATGTGATCCGGAAGGATGATTTGGTGAAGCAGTGGGTTGCTGAAGGCTTTCTTGGAGTGGACGACTCAGTAGATTCACATGCATCAGGTGAATCGCAGCAAACAGAACAGAATGAAGAATCACTGAGATTTGTTAAGGATGTCGGAGACAGGGAGGTTGTTGCAGGGCTTTGTTTGATGCCTTAGTTGAAAGAAAAATGCTCCAGCCTGTGGACATCAATTATAGTGGAGAGGTATTGTCATGTATAGTTCCTCACACGGTACTGGATTATATTGCACAAGAATCCATGGAGGTAAACTTCGTCAATGTCATGGATTATCCTGAAACAGTCACAGGGCTACTTGATAAGGTTCGTCGACTGTCTATCAGGTTTGGAGGTGCAAAAAATGCGCAGGTACCGACGAACCTCACAGTTTCCCATGTTCGGTCCCTTCTGTTTTCTGGATTTTTCAAATGTGTACCTTCCCTTGTGGAGTGTTGGCTTCTTCGAGTTCTGATTCTTGATATTTGGAGTGATGAAGACGATATTCTTGACCTTGCTATGATTGGTGAACTGTTTCAACTGAGATATGTAAAGATTGAATCCAACATGCCCATCAAACTCCCAGCTATGATCCGACAGTTGGAATGCCTTCAGACACTGGACGTAGCGGCGCAAGTAGCTGCTTTCCCATCAGATATTTATTGTTTGAAGAACTTGCAGCACCTCCGCCTTCCAAGCGAGCCTCATCTTTCCCTTAGCCAGATGCCATCATTACTTAAATTCACATCATATTCTCATTTGCTTTCTAAGTTGCTCTCCGGCGTGGCCGGTTTCATCCCTCAAATTGCAAATAATGTCACATCAGACATTGATAGTTTGAATCATTCCTCCTTGATCTTTAACAAAGCTGGTCTCGTCCATCCCATAGGCGACAAGACATCACTTCGCAGTGTAGGCAACTTCAACCTCAGCACTTGTTCAAGCAGTAGTATGAGGGAACTCGGCAACCAGAAAAATTTACAAGATCTTCACCTAACCTGCTCTGCAGTGCCTTCCAGCCGTCAAGATAGCAACATTGAAAGGCTTGTCTCAAGTCTGTGCGAATCCAGCCACCTCAAATGCGAATCCAGCCACCTCAAATGCCTAGTTCTGAAAGGTGAAGTATCTTCAAGCACGACCATTTCCTGTGATGGTTTGCACAGTGCATCCTCTACTCCGGCTCTTGAGAGATTGGAATTATCCCCACGGGTTCTCACAATGTCCAGCCTCCCGAAGTGGGTTGGATGTCTTAATAAACTCATAACTCTAAAGATTGCAGTTAAGAAGCTGTCTAATGATGATGTTCGTATCCTCCAAAAACTGGCTGCCCTGGCTTCTCTCTCACTGGATGTCCACCATGATGAAAGGATCGAATTTACCGAGCAAGGATTCGAACACCTCAAGTATTTTAAGTTCACTTGTACTGCACTATGTGTGGTGTTTAAGAAAGGAGCTATGCCTAAAGTCCAAAAGCTCAAGCTAGCTTTCAATGCTCATACAATGCAGCAATACAAGCCGGAAAGTGCAGGCATCAAGTACTTGGCCGAGCTTAAAGTGATATCTGCAAAAATTGGAGGCGCCAGAACTGATGAAGCCAACAGAGAGGGTGTAAAGCCTAGCTTGCTTGATGCCTTTATTAGGAACTATCCAGAACTTCCTATCATAAACGTACAAATGGTGGACTGGATTATTCATGGCGACAAAGAGCAGAGTTCAGCAGATGGAAATACAAGCCGAGGCCTAGATGAACACTTTATAATTGAAGAAAATGATACAACGGAGGAAGATAATAACAATGTAGCTGATAGCAGGTAACCATTATTCTTCCTTCTAAACAAAAAAAAAAATCATCTCCTTTATCTCCTTCGACCAAGATATTTGATTCTATGTAGAATTGCATGCATGACTTTACACAAACTTTTGACAAGTGCCAAATTGTTTTTGTGATCAGGATTACTACATGGGAGCCCTCTTTGTTCATGCAGAAACCGGGTATTCCCTTTTTAGATTCTTCATTTTTGCTTTCCATTCCATCGATCTGTTCTCAAAATTTAGTTTTACAGCCTAAAGGTTTCAATGTGAGATTTATTATCTACACAAATATAATTAATTTAAAACTATGAAGGGCCAGAGAAGCAATTAGAGATAGGGTGATTAGGTGAAGATTAAATTTTCTTCAAAGAAACTCGGCATATGTCCCAAATGTGAACCCACAAGCACTCTCATTTAGAAGATCAAGCAGTCACAGCGGATATACTGCTCCTAGCTAGGAATGATGCTAGGAAGTCTAGTAGCAACACGGAAGCACAAGCAAATGATACAAGTGAAGACCAAGCTCAAACACCCACCTCCACACAATGGAACTTCAGACCTCTTATCAACATCCGAAGATGGGATCATAAGTTCCGGAAAAAATTCTGAGAAGGGGTCCTTGGCAGTTTTATCAAAACTTCCGACCCCATAATAGAACTTCTGATACCTATCAGAGGTTCTGAAAAACTTCTGATGAACAGCTCTCGGCCTTATAAAAATAAACCATCAGAACTTCCTACCCCACGTCCGAAGTTTTGGACAGCACAAAGGATAGCCCGAAAAATTTAAGTCAACCCCTCAACAACCAATCAAACAACCTCCATATTACACAGAATTTTAATCATAGTTTTGCACAAACCTGGCTAGTAATTCCCAAAAGATCTATAAAATGTCAATACTTTACTTTGGACATTGTGAATTTCTCTGAAGAGTGCAAAAAACATGATGTTTGGAAGAAAAAAAATACTACATCCGGCATGCTCATCAAAAGATGTGGGATCACTCAAGATGATGCACATGCCCCAGCTTCATTATGCATCCAAATAACTACACCAAAACCTATTGAATCGCAAGAACAAAAATCAAGAGAAAAAGCTAAAAAATAGCAAAAATACCTAAAACTGAGAAACTAGAAGGAGATGTTTATTGGAGCACGAGATTTCAAACAACATTCAAAAGATTAACAATGAATTCACATATACAAGCATCATGAAAGCTCCTCCTTTCATCCTCCCTCTTAAATGTGGAAGAACAAGAGGATTGAATTGGTAATCCTCTAATCTTTATCTCCTCCTCTATCGCAAGCAATTGATTTGATGCAAATGAAATTAGGTTCCAAGTGTTGCCCCTCCCAACCAGCAATACCCGGTGAATGACAAAAATACCTTTAAGCTTGAGACTAAGATAACTGACAATGTAGGGGCATTTTGTCCAAGTTCACAAATGAATCGGGTGGAACTGGCGCCTTCACGATTTGGCGTTGCATCAATGCGATCTTCATGATGGTGCCACAAGTTCTCTGACTCAGCCTCCGGCGCACCATACAACCCCCACCTGATGGTTTTGAAGCCTAATCCACAAAACTATGCATCCTTCATGATGTAGACGTGTATCCAGACTCTGCCAAGCTCTGGATGCATTCAATTCTTTTGTGCTCTCCCATGCATCCATGATTCATGACATTGCATCAATGCAATCTTCATGATGGTGCCACATGATTGCACATCCATTTTTTCGAGCAATTCGGGGGGGGGGGGGGGGGGGGGGGGGAGGTCCCCACCTAATTATATTAATCGAAAATAGTAATGAACGGGTTCATTACAAAGTGAGGCTGGGAGTCGAGCCCGCGCATGCCCACGAAGGCTAGAGAAGAGAGAGGGGGGGGGGGGGGGGGTCGCATTCAACTGAGCCGAAGGCTAATGTACGCGCGCGAGGTAGCCATGTCACGGATGGCATCGGGGTTCTTGTACCGGTAGCCCCAGGCATCAAGGTCATAGAGGACGATGCGTAGGGAGGCGTCGGCCGCAAGGTCGCGACGGTCGAAGATGAGGTCGTTGCGGCAGTTCCAGACGCACAAGAGCAGGATTAGAAGGATGCGTTTCCATCGTGTAGCAGCCCCGGGAGCAGGCAGGCTGATCCATGGGTGGGTGACGCTAGCAAAGCTGGAGCCGAGGAGGGAGAAGAACGAGCATGCAGCAGGGCAGCCGAAGAAAAGGTGGTCACCAGTCTCGATCACCCCTGGGCAGCGAGGACAGTACGCTTCCTCCAAGCGCAGGACATTCTTGAGAAGGAGGTTGGCCCGCGTCGGTAGCCGGTCATTGCACAGGAGCCAAGCGAAGAATTTAAGCTTGGTTGGAACAGAGGTGCTCCAGATGACGGGAGCATGCATGAGGATCCCGGATGTCGGTGGCCAGATTGCACGTGCATTTCATACAGGGTTTCATGAGAATTAGACTCAATGCCACATTAGCAATTTTACTGACTTGGCAACGTTAGTATGAGAAGAGAGATGAAGGAATTTCATTAGATGAGAGAGTTGTTCCATCCCCAAGACAATCAGCAGGCAATAGAACTTTGCATTGAGACTAGCGTTATATAGTATGTAGCTCTTTAACAAGAGCTCGCTTGGTTTTTTCTTGCCTCTTCTCTTTCCTTCACATAGGACAATTAATGTTGTTGGCGCTCTAAAGCTAGCTAACATGGCACTATTGGAGACTCCGACAGCACAGATACTCAGGAATGGAGGAAGTAAGGCTCACTTCTTGGTCCCCCTAATACCTCCGTAGTCCGTCACAGAGACAATTACATCTGCAACTCTATGGAAAAAATGTTGTATGTATGTATGTAAGATTTTTGTACAAATATCGACCTCTATCTCTAGTAAACCTAGAGATGGTGGAAAGCTGGCTGGCATCTGCATGGCCAGCTCAGAAGTGAATTGCTAGTAGGGTGTGTATATACAACTCACGTTCCGTGAGTCCTTGTGTGGCTCCAATACAATACATTTATAGCTAGCTTGCATGCATGCACGGTGGTGCGAGTGTGGTATGTACTTTATATGGTTGGATACCAAATTTCTTTCTGACTAGCTGCTAGTACGACTGAATGATCTTTCCTAATTAATTAATCAATGCAGGGTGGGTGAGCCGAAGACCAAGGAATGGGGTTCGCTTCGTGAAGACTGTGCGAGGGTTCACATACGTGATCAGGCGGCATATGAAGCAGGCAGGATTCCGTTTGACTAATGAGGTCGCATCCTTGCATCAGGACCTGGAGTGGCTGACGGCTACGGTTACTGATACTAGCCCTGGGTCTCAGCCGCAGGAATGGGCGCTGCAAGTGCAGGACCTGGCCTATGATATCCAGGATTTCGTAGATATCTACAGATGGCTGCGGACCAGATCACGGAGGCACACCCTTGCACATGTGAGCCACATAGTGCAGTTGAAGGATATGATAATGAACTTACGAGAGCGGCAACATGGGGGCGGACCGGGCATTGGTGCTGCCCCATCCAGCGGGCCGCCGCCGTCGTCCGGCCATTACCACGTTCCTGAGGACCGTCTCTTCGGCTTTGAGGAGCCCATGAAAGAGATTCTAGAGTTGGTGCTTCTCCATAGTGAATTTGAGGAAGCAAAGAAACAGCTGAGCCCCAGGAAGACTGCTGAGCAACGACCCTCATCGTCCTCGCCAACCGAGGTGCTGATGAAGCCTAGGCCGCTGAAATTTGATAAAGGGGACATTATAGTGGACATCTCATTGACCTCTCCAGCAGAGGCGAAACCAGAAGCCAAAGTCATCAAGGTCATCTCCATCTCACCGATGTCATCCATTGAATATTCAGTTAAAACAATTAGTAAACAATAGATTTGTATGGAGTTTGCTTAGTTTTATCGATGTCAGCTGACACCTATAACTACCTGTAGTATCCAGCACCGGTTGATGAGGAACACAAGCTGAGGGTGGTATCTATCGTTGGGTTCCGTGGCATTGGGAAAACTGCTTTGGCAAGAGCAGCCTACGACTTGGTCAACACCATGTTGAATCCAAGTGGCTGCACTGCATTCCAGCACGTTGCTTGGGTTGTGGCATCCGACTGCAGCCATGGGTATGATCTTCTAACCAAGATGTGCCAACAAGTCAAAGAACAAGCGGACAATAGTGCCCCTGACTTCTATATGCTCAAAAAGATCCTGCGGAATAAAAGGTACTTCTCTCCACAAGTAGTCGTTTTCTGCACAGATAACCTTATATTTTACATTTCTCACTAATTTTTACATATCCTTTTTAGATAATAATAATATTATTATTATAATAGTAGGTAAGGTGTATGTCTCTCCCTTGCACCGAAGGTTGCACAAAAGTTATACACTCCCTCCAATCGCCAAGTTTCCCCCGATTCTTACACATGCATGCTATCACTTCAACTATAATATGGTCCATTTTTAAACTGCAATGTACTGAATAACAACCCCCCTATATGCACACGTCAGCAACATTTGCAATCAAAGAAAGTACACGTTTATACACTTACCTACTCCTTCTATCTATTATATATATATTTGACGACGAAAAGAAGCCACCACGTTCGCTCTAAAATGCTAGAAATTCCTACGTTAATCTGAGAAAATAAGAAGAGAAAATTACCCACCACTGCCATTATGAAACAATTAGTCAGAAAACCCCTTAAAATATTTATAAAATAGATAAATTTGAAATAATAAAAAATAGCTAAAAATACCCTCACACATCTTCCTAAATTACCCACATTATGAGTAAAAGTAAAAGAATAGCTAAACTTGGAATAATAAAAAATAACCAAAAATACCCTTCACACCTATTTCTAAATTACCCTCCATGCCTTTACAAGTAAAAAAAACTAAATTTGGATTATAAAAAAAGCTAAAATTATCCTTAATTCTTATTTTTAATTTACCAACCATACCATCATGAGCAAATAGCTAAATTTTGGAATAATAAAAATATTCAATAAACACTTAATCCTAATTTCTAAATACACCATTAAAAATACATATATATATCTAGCTTGAATGGCACATTATTTTAATTTTTAGCATGACACATTTCTGTTGAAAATTTTATTTGTAGCATGACACATTCTTTTTTCCTACCACGAGATATGTTAGTTGTTTAGCATGCCACGTTTGAACCAACTTCACTTCTAAATAAAATCAAATACATTGTTAGATAAATGATGACTCATCTCACACTCAAATTGAGGGACTATGAGAAATTCTCCAATCTATTTTCTATCACTTCATAAATATAGAATATAAAATAGGTAATAACAATAAACTATGTTAAACTTCTATAATAATATAAAAAATTTAAATAGTATAGTAAGTCTAGCCGCGCAAATGCGCGGGCAGTCATACTAGTTCTGGAATATAAGGCATTCAAGGCTTTCAAATTAGTACTCAAATAGTACAAGTCATTCTAGGAGTTTTGGACAAGCATTAAAAGAAATAATTTGATTTCCCTTGGCTTTCACTGCACACTTACCTTTCCTGTTACTTCCACCGCTGCTTGGTTTTCGGGAACAACTTTAATTAAGGCCGGTCTTGGAGGGTACATAAGTCTTTTATTCTCTCTCTTAATCTGTTTTAAAATTGCTAGAATGCATTGTATTACAGGACAGAATGAGTATGTAGTATAGTTTACTACAGCATGCACGCGCGTGTAGTATTTTACACATGGAGACGACTAGAGGGAAAGCGCTCTCGAGTTATAGTTAATGCAAGAGCTGTCCAGTGTCCAATCAGCGGCGGATCCAGCAGGGGGGCAAGGGGGGCTGGAGCCCCCCTACCCCCTGGAGCTCCATGGAGATGAAGAGAGGAAAGGGGGAGAGAAGAAGAGGAAGAGGAAGAGGAAGGGGAGGCTGGAGGAAGAAGAAGGGAGATGAGCCCTCCTTTGAGACTCAGGCTAGCTCCGCCACTGTGTCCAATGTTCTCCTATTTCTTTCTTCTTTCATTGTCCTATGTTCGGCCAACGTGTATTTCTCCTGCCAGGCTGCCACAGCCTCCTCCACTCCTCAACCCATGCTGATCGCCCCCGCTGCCGACCCTTCCCACCGAATGTGCACCACAGCCCCAGCTGGTGGCCGCCTTTCTCACCGCTCTGTGCCCGCAACCACCGCTTTGCGGCAGGCTGCTGCCAAGACCATCCCTCTAGGCCCATACATCCTCCAACACCAGCAACCCCAAACCCCAAATACTAACCTTCAAATTCCAAGCGGCGGGACAATGGAGGCCAACAAGCTCCACTGGCACCTTGCACACTATCTCTAGCACGTCCACAATGTCGTTGCACCGCACCATAACCTACCGTCGCCCTGGCGCCACCTCACAAGGCGGTGGTGCCGCGCCGCCTTGCTGTGTCGTCAGCACACACCACGAGAATACTCAGACACCGGAGAGCAAGAATAAACTCTCAAGGAGCAGACTTGAAAGAAAGGCATGCGTTGGTAGACTGGGAATATGTAGTCCCTCATTTACTCCACGACAGGGAACATGTGGTCCTCATTCTCTCAATCAGGACCATCAATTCAAGATATCAAACCGGTCACAAAGGGTTCTCCGGGTAAGCCAAATCAGCGAGCCCTCTCCGGTTAGTTTTTCCGTGTACACATCCGCCTGCTCACATATTAAGAAAACTTGGATAGCCACGCATACACGCTTTCCATTATTAGCAATCCAGCATCAGTGCGGGCAAGAGAGCAAATAGTGATACAGATAAAAAAAAACTGCTCAGATTCATAGTTTTAGATCACGCTAGTTTCCTCCTTTCATACATCAGTTTAAACTTCAAACATATATATATAATGCTTGTCCAAAATCCATTGCGGCATCATTTCCCTAGATTTTCTCACAAAAAAGCAACCTGTATAGCAAAACAAGACGGATCACTGAACAGAAAAAAAATCTTTCATAGAGAAAGCCCAAACAAGAAAAACTCTGCAGTTGATCGTCACATCTGGCATTTCGTTAGTGTGATTCTTCACATGACATTTCTCCAACTGATCACGCATAGTAGTGTATCCATAGCTCTTTCTTTCTCATAGTAAAAATAAAACAACATGAAGAGGATCAGATTCATAAAGTAGAGTGATGACGTGGACCAACCCAAGGAAATGCTTTATGATAGTTGTTGGTGCTGGCTAGCGACACCAAGCGTTAGACCACAAGCGCATGGATCTGTTGTAGTTTTTCTCTTAGAAGTATTCCTCCAAAATCATCAATCCGTGGAAACAAGCACTAAGATTAATCAACTAGATCTTTGCAAATACAAATCAAGAATTAATCACAGAGAATTATCAAAAAGCATGGTTATGTATTGATGAATCTAAAAGACAGATCATATAAGTGTAAAACATGATAGCAGCAATATAACAGATAGATTTGATATAACCAATCTAGGATAGCCAAAACTATGCATATGTTGCAGTTCTGATAATAAGTCTTGGATCACCGCCTTACTAGGCTTAGATCCGGTCACGAACCTACCGGCTATGCGCGAGAGGTTCCAACAGCGTGCATACAAGATACACGTCTAACGACTATGATAGATCAGAGATGTAAATCTAGTCACCATGACTACGAGAACACCCTAAGCAATCTATACTAGTCATAGATTCAAATAAACATCATCATAACAGCAGATATCATAAAAGGAGGCATATGGATCGCTGAAGAATTGGAACACTTGAACTGTATTACTATTAATGATTGTACATCACCATGATCACCGTCAAGATCATACCTTTGATCTTATGACTTCTAGATCAAAACTGTGACAATGGTCTTCCACGCAAGGTGGCCTCGCCGGCTAGAGACTAGTCTAGCTAAGCTCTAGAAAACTGCATGGCCCTCAGCTCCCAGCATGGTATTCCTCATGCCATCTCTAATTCTCTGCTAAGAATCGACTAGATGGATGTGTCCAACTTGCGAAACCCTCGGGGAAATGGCGTATTTATACCTCGGGGATGTTGTCCTGTAAAAGGGAAGGTGAACTGAGGAGAAAAGTCCCCATGCCGATCAGCATGGGCCCACTTTGGCTCCACTTCACTACCAAGTAAGTCCTGATCCCTTCTAGATAGTTCTTGAGACTGTTTGTTGGCCTTTCTCTTCAAGATCACGCGGATAAGGGTATGTTTGGCATGGCTTATTGAGGCTTTTGCCTCGCTGGCTTATGTACTTTTTGGTACTGTATCATGAAGAATAAGCCCAAATAAGCCACTTTTTGTGGCTTTTCCTGACTTATGTTCATGTAACTTTTGAATAAGCCAAAACCAATAAGCCTTGCCAAATACACCGTAAGAATGAATTTTTGACGAGTTTCCAAATTCCAAACTTATGGAGATTTCCATGATGAGTTACTGCAATAAACTTAACGAATCTTCATGAACTTGGCCCCTAAGTAACTTGCAGATGATTCTTGGAAAGTTTGGGCGCAAACTAGGGAAAACCCTTCTAGGGGCTCATTCCGGTTGGCACGGGCCGCCTCCATGGCCCTCAAGCCTCTGTTTTGCCATGCTTCATGTTGATTATGGGCTTGGGACATAAGTGGTCCAATTTATGCGAATTTCCTGTCAAAACACAACATAGACCAGAAACAAGGCGACTAGTGATGTAATTTTATGCTAATAGTCAAGGTGAATTATGGGTACAAGGTGTCATTAAGGAGCGCCAACAATAATGCAAAAAAAGTGCAAATGACCTGACCATTCTATGAGCCTCGGGCGCATCGCTACAGCGGGAAGGCCTGCTTCCTATGAGGCACGGGAAGCCATTGCGTATTAGGGGACGAAGGGGGTTGGATGCGCTCGCTGGAAAGCCATGATCAGTGTTGACTCCACAATGGGGCAATCACTGGGATTGCAAGAGCGAAGCACGTCGGGGTTTTCTGGGGGGCGATGGAGTTGGGGAAGAAAGGGAAGCATCACTGCTATCTTGGAGGCCATGAATTCCGCTATGGCAATCGGCAAAAGACTAGAAAATAGGGGGCCCACTTGGACTGGGTCCATCAGTCAGTGGCACATTATGCAGAACCAATTGTGCGTTTCTAAGAGCGGCTCGTTTACTTTATGCTTTCCCCGGTAGGTGACACATAAATGGACTAATGGAAATCGATGAAGTTACCAAATACAGGCACTATCCCAAAGCATGGCCCACAATCTATACTCCGAGGGGGATAAAGCCAAGTACCTGAAAAAACATTTCAGAATTTTCTTTCCATAAAGCTGTCCGAGGACTTTGACACGTAGGAAGCGGGATTGGCTGGCAAGTGTCCAGCAATTAGAAGCAATATGACCCAATTTAAGGCAAGAGACACACCTGATGAGATTTCGGCAATCTTTCCAGGCATGTGAAGAGGAGAGACACCGAGAGTGCATTGGACGTCGAGATGATGAGTGACGTTTGCATGGTGCCGATTTGAAAACCCAAATCAAGGTCCAAATTGATGTCCCCCAAGGGCACATTTTTTGAATTACCCGTGTTCTTCGCTCTTGCCGTGTTCTTCACTACCCACTATTGTTGCGGCTTCAGTTGCTGCTTTGGCATCCACTGTTGATTGGAAGAAGGATGAACAGCTTGGAGAGCAGGGACTAGAGGATTCAACCTATCAAACACTGAAGAACGACTAGTTTGATGTCTATGAACAGGAAAGCCGAGGTTGTTCAAAACTGAAGAGCGAGGTGAAGAAATTCGCACAAAAACCGACTTTCTCAAGGACACATAATTTGCACCAGAGGGGCTTGCCAAGCTTAACAACATCTGCAAAGGATTTCTTACGACCATTGGCAAGCTGATGCCAAGAGCTCTCTTCTTGGAGAACATAAGCTTGATATTCCCCGAATAAAATCCGGGCCACCCTGACTCCAGAGGTGAAAACAGACTTTGAAAGAGGGGAGCATATCAGGTGAAAACGGGTCAAGTGTTGGAAACTGCATTCGTAGCCTACGGATCATCTATCAACGTCCGGGATGCCTCTATCTCTCTCTACCTCCAGCTCAAGACACATTTGCAAAAAAACTGCCCGCAACTAACAGGCACTTTGCAGAAGGGCCCCTTGGTACATATCCAGGACACGGCCGTCGCCCCTGCGCGAAGTAGCTGCCGCCTAGGCTCCTCTGCCGGCCGCCGGTAGCTCTTTGGGTGCATGCCTGCACACCGCAGGCCGTCACTCATCTCGTCCTCGAGCAGTAGTTGCAATCACGGCTCCCTCGCCAGCAGCTGCTCCATGCGTGTCCCTTTCTTTGGAGAAGGGGTTCCTGTCCTGCAGCAAGATCCAAAATCCATGCCACCGTGCTTCGGGGTATTTCATCTGGCACCATTGATAAAAGATGGAGTCCAGGAAACAACAGGTTTCCAATCAATACCACTGGTAATCTTCATCAGAAAATACAAAACCTCATCATCTTCAACCGAAAAAAGGACCATTCTACCCCTCTGCATTTTCGTCGGACATGAATGCCGCCGACAAGACGCGCCGGCGCGAGCAGGCGGAGCAGGCAAGCGGCGGCGAGCGAGGCTTTTGCGGGCGCGTCTGGGCACCATGGCAGAGCGCTTTGAGCTCCCGGCCCCCACCTTGCGCGCGCGGCCGTGGATCTGGGCGCTGCGAGCTAGACGTCGCGGCGCGCCGGCGAGGCTTCAGCGCGACGGCGCGGTCAAGGCGTCGTCCCTCTCGCGCGACGGATCTCCGGCGCGGGCTCCTCAGCGGCGGCGCGGCTCGGCTGGGGGCGCATCCCCCGACGTGCGCGGCGGCGCGGCGTCGTTCCTCTCGTGCGACGAATCTTCGGCGCGGGCAGCTAACGGAAGCGCAGCGCTCCTCCAGCGGCGGCGCAGCTCGGTTTGCGGGGGCGCATCCCCGGCATGCGCGGGTAAGGAGCTGCGAGTCGTGGCTCGCCTGCGCGCTGTCCTTCACGGCGTGCATCGCCTGCGGGCATGGAAGCAGACGGCGGCCTAGGGTCAAGGCGGGGTCGCGCGAGCAGGAGCAGGCGGCAGCAAGAGGACGAGGCGGGGTCGCGCGAGCAGATGGGGGCGCGACAGCAGGAGAAGATGGGTCCCGGCGGAGCAAAAGATGGGGGCGGCGCCGCGGGAGGACCCGGCAGGGTAGTGGAGGAGCAGCAGGGAGGTGAGGTCGGGGACAAGGGCAGTGTCGTCTTTTTCTAGTTGTTGTATCCCTGGATGAAAAGCTGGCTCGTGGATGCTGTTTGGAGGAAGTCAGCTTTACTAATGTTGTTTTTGACTCCACTTCTTACGAGTTGCCAGAAGTTAGCACCACAAGGTGAGATCTGATCTGATCTCATCCGTTGGTATCTGATTCAACGGAGTTTCAAGTTTCCAACACTTAGTCTGTTTTCACCTGATATGCTCCCAAGAAAGAGTCACACTCAAGAGAATTGTAAATGCAAAAGCTAACTTATTTGGACGAGGCCACAAAGCTAAAAACCCGATGATCCGGAGAAGAAACCATGAAAGAGTCGGCGTAACCGTCAAGAGAAGGCTAAAGAATCTAACCCACCGAACTTTTAGTTAACCTGAAGTTGCACCGGCTGAAAGAGGCTACCAAGATAAACCCTTGCGGACGTGTCGAAGGACGGACATTGATCGGAAGGCCAAACTTTCTCCACACCTCCTCTTGGAGTCCAAACCACGTTGGATGCAGCACCCTGGAAGATCCATAGAGGAGGATGGAGGGAACATACAGATCAACAAGGGCCATGACCATGGCGATTACCATGGGGGCCCGGGGGAGAAGAGGAGGGCGAGAGAGAGCCGTCGTCATTTTTGACACAGTGTCGAGTAGCAATACTTGTTTGGATTATAGTTGCAAGTATAATTAAACAATTTTGAATTAACAAAAAAAATTGTAGGACTTTCAACAAATACAATAGCAGTTAACTTTATTAATGTTGTAGGGCTATGGAAATTTTCCTCGTCAAACTCTTGGCAAAAGTAAAAGTGTAGATAAAGTTGAGATAAAGCTTTTAATGCGTGGCTGACAATTTGGAACTTACATTGCCCAATTTTGTCATATTGATCGAAAAAACATGCATATGTCGTATCTTACCCGCTGTTTATAAGATTGTTTTGATGATCCATTTTGGTTTGGTAGGTTCTTGGTCGTCATAGATGACCTTCAGGAAGCTGGAGTGTGGTACCATATACAAAGTGCCTTCCCTGAAGCTCATACTGGTAGCCGAATAATCGTGACCACAAGTATTGGGTCAGTTGCCGCAGCCTGCAGTCCTGAGAGATACATTTACAGAATGAGAGGTCTTTGCTATTCTGACGCTGAAAACTTATTCTGGGAGAGGGTGGAAAGGAGAAAAACTCGTGCACCTTCCCTGGTGTATGCATTAGAAGATACATTGAGGAAATGTGGTGGTCTACCAATAGCACTGGTTAGTGCCGCTAACAACATATGCCGGGAAGGAGAAAATCTACTGCCAGGTGCACCTGGAGCCTTTGAGGAGATGAACAGAGTGCTTATCCAGTGCTATGAAAGCCTGCCTGACAATGGTCACAGGATGTGCTTGCTATCTTTAAGCACATTCCCTCAGGGTCATTTGATCAGGAGGAAGAGACTAGTTAGAAGATGGATAGCAGAGGGACTCGCTGTTGGAGATGGTAAGCTTAGTGCGGAACAAGTTGCTGGAGACCGTTTTAATAAGTTGATTGACAGGAGTATTGTTGAGCCTGTTCTGATTGGCAACAATTCAAAGTTCAAGGGGTGCCAAGTGCTTGGTGTAATAAAAGACTTTATCGTCAAGAAATCAGTCTTGGAAGAGTTTGGAACTCTGATTCAGAACGATAGGATCCTCCTCCCAAACAAGAAAGGTGCCCATCCTGTCCGTCGACTATCTGTTCATGGAGGCACTGCACATAGTGAAAAAGTTGCAAAGGGAATTGGACTGGGCCGTGTCAGGTCATTGACAATCTGCAATACTGTGCCTTTTGATTTCCAGGAGTGCTGGTTGCTACGAGTCTTGGATCTGGAGTGTTGCCAGGGAGTCGACAAGAGGATTGTTCGAATGATATGCAGACTGGTGTTTCTCAAGTACCTGAGCCTTAGGGGCAGCGATGTGTACAAAATCTCTAAGAAAATAAAGAAACTGGAGTGTTTGGAGACGTTGGACATTCGGGAGACACGGGTGGAATCATTGCCTATCGAAGTCCTCATGCTCCCACGGTTGGTTTACCTGTTTGGGCATTTTGAGCTACCTCGACAACTTAAAGACGAGACTACACGGAGTAAGTTGCTAGCATTTTTCTCTGGAAAAGCAGACTGCATACTCTGTCTGGATTTGTCATGGTTGAGAACAATGGCTTCGAGCCCATCATGCTTCGCATGAGGTCGCTAAGGAAGGTAAAAATATGGTGCAAGCATCCTGTCACCACCTACTCAGGACATCTCCTGGCTTCCTCCCTCCAGAAGCGTCTTGCAGGAAGCAATCCCCTTGAATCTATATCGATTGATTTTGGCAATGAGTCCATTAATTTTCTCAACAACATGGGAGATCTCTGTGCACTTACTAGCTCCATTAAACTATGGGGAAGGTTAGAGTCACTGCCTAGCTTCATGACTTCACATGACACTACTCTCTCCGAGTTGCAGCTGTCCTCGACTGGGTTGACCATAGAAGCGTTGTCTCTCCTGCAGAACTTGCGTCGATTGCTTTATCTGAAGCTAGTTGAGTATGGTGATGGATTTCTTGGTGACCGCTTCGTTGTGCAGAGCGGTGGATTCCCTAGCCTTCTGCGTCTGTGCTTCGAGGCTCCAAAGCTCCCACAAATACATATCTATGAAGGAGGCATGAGCTCCCTCACCTCTCTTCACCTACTCTGTCCGGAGTTCGCAAGCAGCAGTAACAACTTCAAGGGAATCGAGCACCTCCAACATCTAAATGAACTGGTACTCCATCCTTCAGGTAGTGTTGAGATATTAGATGCGTGGAAGAAGGAAGCAAGGAGCCACGTCATCATGCCGAAGGTAACAAGGTAAGCATGCACCTTAGTCCCAGCTTATTGTACCATATAATATGTATCACCTTTCCAAGGCTGAGAGGTATATATCGTACAAATAGAGTTCTGTTACGGTACCCTTTTGACTTCTTAAGAGGTAAAAAGGTCAAAACCATTGATTTATAGAGTAGAAAGAAGAGAAGAAAAAATCGGAGAAGTAAGTAGCGCTTATTTTTGGGAAGGAATCTGTTAGCCTCCGATTTTTCAGCTTGCGCTCACAATTCGTTTCCCTTCTTGCATGCAAATCACGGAGTCTAATGTCCACCCATAATTCATGCATCCCTATAGGGCGTCACGTTATTGTTTGTTGTATATCATTGTGATGTTCATTTGGTTTTGTTTCTTGTCACGTTAAACACTCATTATTTCTCACGTGTACCAAACTAATTTCAAACGTGACATGCTAGTCCCGTCACAAAGTTGTAGCTGTCAAAAGAATCTCAAATTTGTATCAAATTAACTTTTTGTAGTGATTGCCGAATAATATGTGAAATTCACACAAATTAATTAACTGGCTTTAGTTAACACAAGTTAGCATATTTCACTTTTCACGTGTCAGCACGTTTCATTACCTAATCGTGCTCATCATCACGTTTTCTCCACCAGCGACTGTGTCCAACCATCACGAGACAAGAAAAAGAAAGAACATCACGTTCCACGAATTAACATGGATATGGTTTCCATGCAAAATCCTAACAACTTTGGAGGAGAATCTTGGTGGCCTATTACCTCTAGGAGGTAAAAGCTCATCGATCTAACTAAAATGAACGGTCCATATTTATTTTAAGGTACCGCCAAATATAAATATGATGCAGTTCAATTTCACAATGCATAGTACTATGCCTCGTATAAAAACAAATATGATGCCGCTTGCCTAATGCATAGTATTATGCCATCGGTTTTTAAAAAACTCTAATTCAATTTATTGTCGCATATCTTGTATCCCTATGTCAGTCGACCCGTTGATTTTCTAGTTTTGCATGAATATTGAGCTCAAGCTCGTCATTCAGATGATATTCCTAATACTATTTAATATCCTCGATACTGTGCACTGGGAATATGTTTATATCTTAACAGTGCATGGTGTGCATTTGTATTTCTGCTATTTTATCTCCATCTTTTACTGTATCATTAATGTATATGTACTGTCTGTGTACTCGTTTGATACGCAAATTAAATAATAAGGTGCCCTATGAGGAGCTTCTCTACTCAAAACATCAGCATGGAAGAACCGTAGAATTCATGATGTTTGTATTGTACTTATCTCTACACATGGAAGTACTGCCTCATTTTTTTTCAAATAATGTTTTTCTTTGTATCATCAGGCATGTGAGTATTCATGAAATTTACTGGTCTAATATAGTTTTACTGGCACAATTCCACAGGCAAAGCACAAGCATGCTCTCGGTCAATAGAGGATCATTAGGAACGACTAAAAGGAATGTAGACTTCGCAGTTCAAACCTCAGGTACATTATCCATGCCGCTTTCAACTTCAGTCCCGTACATTTGAGGGCCAAATATGGATAACAGGATTCTCGTTCGAAATATTGTTTGTAAGCTCTTCAAACTTACTCACTCCGTCCAAAAGAGATTCAATCTCGCTTCCCGAAGAGTCAAACAATTTCAAATTTGACTAGATTTATGCAAAATAACACTAACATTTATGGTACAAAATAAGTATCATTATATTAAACATGGAATGTATTTCATACTAAATCTATTTAAAATCATAAATTTTATTAAATTTTTGTATACATTTCGTCAAACTTGAAATTGTTTGACTTCTCGGGAAGCGAGAGTTGCATTCTTTTCGGGGAGAAGGGAGTAAGACACTAAGAGATGCTATTATTCATTCAGTACATGATGTTTACCTTAGCCCAAGAAAATTTGATGCTTATATTTTCTTGGCAACATTTCTTAATCTTTCCGGCCACAATATAATATCTATAAATTAAGTTTTTCTTTGGATGATTGCTCGAGTATTCATGCCAAAGAAATGAAGGACCAGCCTTATGTAGCATTTGCCTGATAAAGTGCTCCCATACACCTGTTCACGAAAACACTACCAGTACGAATTTCAAATCGAAGCAATAATAATTAGGTAGAGTCTAAATCTGCATGCATGATTGAAGTTGCGGACCTATAGGTCTTCATATATTGTCTTGTGAGAAAAGAATATGAGAGGAATGAATCAACACAAAAGGGTACAAATTAGATACTTAAGTGTTTTGGTTGTACTATATATCTATATGCCTATTGGCTGTATATTAAACCGTTGTTGTGCGCCCCCCCACCCCACACCCCCCCACCCCCCGCGTGTGTGTGTGTCTGATCAAAAAGAGTTTATATATTTCAGACCCTCAGGTGCCAGTGACGACGTTTCCTGAAGTACAAGCGCAAACAGAGATCACTGTTGAGCCAAGTGACGAAATCAGGGGAGGGAATGTGCCCCCGCCAGCAAAGCCAAGTGAGAAAATCAAGGGAGGGAATGTGCCCCCGCCAGCAAGTGTCCGTCCAATGTTGCAGCTCCGCAGATACATCCTGCTGCTGGCCTCTGTTGTGGCCATGGTGACGTACGCCGCGGGGTTCAGCCCGCCGGGGGGCGTATGGAAGGACACGGTTGCCGGCCACCTCGCCGGCGGCCCCATCATCCGGGACACCCACTACAGCCGGTACCTGGTGTTCTTCTACTGCAACGCCACCGCGTTCTTTGCGTCCCTCGTGGTCATCGTCCTCCTCCTCATCGTCGACTACCTGGACGGCAAGGATATGTGCTCCTCCAGCTCCAGAATCATCTACAGCGTTCGGCAGCTGCAGGCGGCCATGGTGGTAGGCATGCTCTGCCTCATGGGAGCCCACGCTGCCGGTACCTACCAGAACAGATTCGCCACCATCTACTCGTCGGTGCTGGTGTCCATTGTCTTTATCTGCCCTAGTATGATGCTGGTGCTGGCCAAGTATTTCCGGGGCCACGTGGACCGCGTGCTCAGGCTGGCCGAAGAGGATGATGGATTGAGGACGTACCGGGCCGCAAGGTCCTGATGATTTTCGCGACGTTCGCCGTGAGCACCACGTACGGGGCCGGGCTGAGCACGCCGGGAGGCACCTGGGACACCGCTGGGGCGGGCCACAGCGCCGGCGACGCCATTCTCAAGGACCGTCACAACAGGCGCCTGGCAGTGTTCCTGGGCTTCAACACCACGGCATTCGTCGCGTCACTTCTCATAATCATCATGGTGCTTATGCGAGGGAGGTTGGGCAAGGGATATGCCTACGGGTGCATCCCATTTGCACTGGTCGGCCTCGTAGGCGCGTACATTGCCGGCAGCTGCAGGCAGACCGGCACGACTCTCTACGTGGTCATCAGTCTTGCTGCTGTCGTTGTTCCGTTATGGATTCTATTTGTTCTTCGTCGTGTCATTATTACTACCCAAGAAATCAGCCGGTAAGACACTGCTAGCATCCCTTTAATTATGAGTGTCATCGAAAGCATTCATTCAGTACATCATCATCGTCATCATCATTATTAGGGAGGAGCTGCCTGCAGATGACATTGAGGAGCAACCTGCAGATGACATTGAGGAGCACCTGCAGATGACATTGAGGAGCAACCTGCAGATGACATTGAGGAGCTGCCTGCAGATGACATTGAGGAGCAACCTGCAGATGACATTGAGGAGGCAGCATCAACGCCGCATCAGTCAACACATGAGAAGCAGCACCGCTCCCTTGTCTTGCTGCTTGCTACTCTTGCGGCGACGGTCACTACCTAGCGGGGCTGCACCCGCCGGGTGGCATTTGGCAGGACAGTAGCGACGGCCACAGGGCCGGCGATCCAGTCCTCCTGACAACGAACCCTCGGAGATACAAGGCTTTCTTCTACTGCAACTCAGTCTGCTTCGTGGCATCCTTAGTCGCCATCGTATCGGTCCGAATGAAGAAGCTTGTGCTTGGCAACCACGTCGTCAAAGCAGCCATGATGTTCGGCCTCATGGGTGCGTACGTGGCCGGAAGCAGCCGGGATGTAAGGACCTCTGTTTCGACCTTGTCCATGGCAACAGGTGTCATCCTATTCTATGTGATGAACCATGTCGTCTTCTTCATCTCGCGGGAAGGCACGCACAATGAGCAGCTGGTGGAGAAGACGCCCACCAGCGGCCGGTTCATCCTTTTCGCCATCTTGGTGGCGACCATCACCTACCAAGCCGGCCTAACTCCACCGGGCGGTTTCCTGCTCCAAGACGCCCATGCTGGCGACCCGGTACTCTCCCACAACTTCCCGCGCCACTACGGGGTCTTCTTCTACTGCAACTCGGTGAGCTTCATGCTCTCCATTTGGTTCCTCCTCCACTGCCTCATCTTGCACAGGCCAGCCACACGGTACATGATACATGTTTACACGGCGGCCGCCTTATTCGGAGGCCTAATTGGTGCCTACGCCGCCGGAAGTACGCAGCATCTCAAGACATCCATATACGTGTTCGTGTTGGCTGGACTGGTCCTTTTCTTCCTAGGCCTACGGTTCATGATGTATTTGATCACGGGCGGCACTGCTACGACACAGCAACAGACCAACACACAAGCAAGCAAGAAGAGAACACATGCAGCGGGCAGATACCGCATGTTGCTAGGAATCCTTGTGGCAAGTGCCACCTACCAGGCTGGCCTACAGCCGCCAGGCGGAGTATGGCAGAGCAGCAGTGGAGGGTTCGAAGCTGGCAACCGGTGATGCATGACAACAGGAGGCAACGGTACCTGGCTTTCTTCTACAGCAACTCCACTTCGTTCGTGGCATCCATTGTGGTCATCTGCTCCTCCTGCTACCGGTAAATCTTTTTGGCAACTACAGAACAAGATGGGTCAGAAGGCGGTCTGCGTTGATGAACACAACAATTGAGCTGGATTTGCTCGGCCTCCTAGGTGCCTACGCAGCCGGCTCAACCAGGGAGAACAAGGAATTTGTTTATGCGATCATAGCCTACATTGTGATCCGCTTGCTGTTCAACCCCTACAAGATAACGCGGATAGCAGGAAGGATCGCCATTTAATCAGCTGCAGTGTGGCTCACAAGTGTGGTACCAATGCCACTATATCAGTATGTATCCTCTTCAGTTCTTCTATCCATTTTAATTAACTAGCCAAAACCAAGGCCAACTGCTCCTCCTCTAGTCCATTATTGTACTCTAGTCTACTGTTTTTTAAGCGTCTTCTCTCTTGAATGGTGTTCGATTATTGGTTATTTTTTTGGGTGCAAACCAATTACAGAGCCATTTACCAATCAATACAATGCTTGTTACTAATGCCACAGAACACATTGCAATGACATGATATCTGTTGCATGCTATAGGTAAATGTTATTGTAACCATTTCAATAATCGATGCATAGGTGGATGCTATTGCCACTATTTTTCAAAATGGTTGCCATAGATTCGAAATATCGTCAAAAATTCTTTATATTGCTATAATATTGAGTTTGTTTGCAAGACGTAGGCTTCATTGCCACGAATTTTAAAATGGTTGTGATTACTTAATATTTTAGCCACGAATTTCTTGCGTTGCCATAATAATCTCTTTTGTTGCAAGAGGTTGATCCATATTGCAACGGATAACTACATGGTTGCCATTAGTTAACAGTATTGCCACGAAATTATTGGTTTGTCGGTTGTCCTAATCTTGTCCATTGATTGCAAAATGTTGCTCTACATTGCAACGAAAACTAATTGGTTGCGATCAGTTAAACAGCAACTATATTATACTATACGAGACATACGAAAGCTAACAGAGGTAGATTCATATTTTTCTCATGTATGTAGATTTTATTATGGATTTACTAAACTTTCTAGGATTTAGTCTAGCATAAATCAAAACAGGGCATTAAACAATACTTTTCATAAGTTCACTGTCATGTGGGGTGGTGAGGTTGAATCATTGCCTGGCTCCGACCAAACATCCACAAGATGGGTAGTAGACACAGATGAAGGATTCGGCAAGGCTAGCTACATCAAAGAATATCCAAGATGTAGATTCGTCTAAGAGTCTGAAGTTGCAAAGTGGTGTCGGCTTGCTAACTGAGCAGCAGAATTGCTACAACGTGAAGAACGGTGCCAATAGCGACTGGGGCACCTACATGTACTATGGGGACCATGTGTAACACCCTAATTTTCATCACAAGAATTGTAGAAACATCTCTGGAATTTTCTAGGATTTATTTAAGGTATAACTAAATTTCTGGGAATTAATTGAAATTATTTAGGATCGATTAATAATTAATTAATTAATAGTCACAACAAGTTTTTGTTGCATTCATTCTGATGCATTGTATTTTGTGTTGCTTGCAGGTCAAAGGTGGATTTAATTCGTTTAAATTCAAATTTGAATTTGCATTTGTTTGATCCTTAGAATAGTTGTTTCAGTAGAAGTTCAGTTTTGCTCCTCCCAACTCTTGGATCAGTTCAGCCTCGGCCCTTAAACTTTTCCCAGCAGCGCAAACCATCTGTGTCACTTTTCAGCCCGGCCCGCTTGGCCTTTCCTTTCTCCTCGCCCACGTGGACTAGCCAGCTACCGTGTCGGCCCAATTGCTGCGCCAAAGCGCTCCTCTCTCTCTCTCTCTTTCTCTGCCTGGTGGGGCCCCGCATGTCAAAACCGTCTCCAACTGGAGACCGACAATATATCTTAGTTTTCCAACACACGATATTTGAAAAAAAAAATATATCAGATCCAAGAAAACCAAGAAAAGGTAAAATTATACTTGTGGTATACAAATATTTCACTATATAGCATACAAGTAAATTCAAATGAAACAGTGTGTAATTTCCATGATGTATAGTAAAAGATCAGCATATATAATAAATGCAATCACCATTGGGTGTTACATGCATGCACTTGCTAGGCAAATAATGCAGCTAAATGCTAACATCAAACTAGCTCGACAAAATTGAAGGTAAGCAAGGACAGTCCAGTAGTCAGAGATACGTCCACATGGCCGACTCGGACTGATACATCAAGGTTCATTACCCTCCACAAGATTGCAGGTATCAAAGCATACCCTAGAATAATATGAAAACAAAACAAAATTTAGGCATGTTTGGAACGCAAGAATGAAATACGTAGGAATAGGAAAAAACGCAGGAACGAAGAAAATACAGGAATGGAGAAAGTGAGAAAACCGCAGGAATCGAAAACACAGGAATTGGGAACTCTTGTTGTTTGGATTGCAGGAATTTGTAACACAGGAACTGAAACTATAATAAAGTATCAAATTGAATAAGTTAAACTAAAAAAAAAAACCCTAGCCGCCATGGCGACTACGGCGATTCTGCGGCGCTTCCTAGGTCTCCACCTCGTTGATGAGATCTAGTCCGATTCAACTGATCCTTTTCACGTCTACTTCAAGGACTCCCCTTGGGTAGGACGACCGCTTACGATCTGACGTAGATCGGCGGGCTTTTCCTGATCCACCGCAACAAAAGTTGGCGGCGCTGTTTTTAGGTTTTGGTTCTTGGCTTCTGCGCAATCTCCTCCGTGCTTGCCTGCCCCTAGTTGTCCCGTGATCGTGAGCAGTGGGGGTGATTAAGGGGATTCCATTGCGGTATCTGCCCACCCGAAGCTGTTTTGCGTTTCTCTGAACATCTAGGGCTTTAAGCTTACGTGAGGAGGGTGCGCCTGTCGATGGAGATGGCTCATGATGCTGGCGGTTCGGGTGATCTGGAGAAGGCTGGTGAGTCCAAGGGGCCGCCGGTGGGGCAGTCATTGGATTCTGGCGATGGACGTGTTGGTGACAGGAAGGTGGATGTGAAGATGCCGGGCGCTTCGATGGCTCCGGGAGGTCCAATGCAACACAATGCAAAGGATGGTGGCAAGGAGAATGAGGAGGCGGGAGATAGTGGTGGTGATCAGGTAGATGGCGCCGAGGATAATAGGGCCATGGTCCTGTTCAAGCAGGATGCGGAGGAGGCATATGAGGATGACGATCTGGAAGTGGATATAGAGGAAATAGAGAGAAACTCAGTGAAGAGGTATTTTGCTCTTGCACGCTACTATTCTGCTAAGAACTATAGTGTCCGGGGTCTTTTCGAGGAGCTGGTAGAGCGATGGGGGTTGTCTCATTTGGCTCCTCCGAAAGTGTTGGATGATAATCGTTTCCTGTTGGAGTTCGACTCAGAGGAAATTCAGAAGCGCATTGTGTTTGGAGGTCCCTGGAGACATAAGGGAGATGCTTTTATTGCTGTTCTCTATGATGGTTTCACAAGGCCCTCCACTGTGGTGATTGAGTCTATTTTATTATGGGTTCGTTTCTATGATCTGCCTCCAGCGATGATGAATTCTGATTTTGGCGAAAGGTTCGGAAAAAGATTAGGGAAGGTGCTCTCTGTTGATACGAGGTTCCCAAACTATCTTAGAGTTCGGGTGGATTTCCCGCTATCGAAAGTTCTCATGCCGGAGCTGATTATTCGTATTAAGGGAAAGGGAGAAATGCCGATCAAGATCAGATACGAGGCCGTCCCGCATTTCTGCTTCATGTGTGGCCGCATTGGTCATGCTAAAGGGAATTGCCCG
Source organism: Eragrostis nindensis (assembly GCA_012490785.1). NCBI lineage: Eukaryota > Viridiplantae > Streptophyta > Magnoliopsida > Poales > Poaceae > Eragrostis > Eragrostis nindensis. The sequence goes on along the minus strand of JAAXCT010002348.1, from coordinate 39,018 downwards.
GATGAAACGGAGGAGGCGGGGGTTGTTTTTGGTGAGGAACTGCGTGCATCGCCTCCCAAGCGTATAAGAGAGGTGTTTGTTAAGCCTGCATCCTCTAAGGCAGCAAAAGTTCTGAACTTTGTGGGTGATCAGAAGACAAGGGTGGAAGCAGCCTCAAGCTCGTCGAGGAACTCTAATAGAAGAAAAGAAGCTCCAACCCCTGACGAGGATATGGGGTCCAGAAAGGTGGCTTGGGTAATGATAATATTTCTGTCCCTAGTGAAGTGTCTAATGAACTGGCTTCGGGTTTTGAGAGAATTGAGGTAAATGGCAAATGGGAGAACATCAATGTGGCGTCTCGTGGGATTGCGAGCAGGGAGTTTGTCTCTCTTGGGTCCAACTTGTCAAAAGAGGAGGAGATGTCAGATGCGCAGTCCGTCCAACCAAAGGCCTGGGCAAAACCAAGTGTATCTGACCGCTTCCATGGCAAGCGGGTAGGTGCAGGTACTTCTGGTAGCAATGAAAGGAACCATGCTCTTAAAGTTGCTGCTGTTGGAAGAGATATTGAGAAGGGAAGGAGAGGAAAAACCCAAGCTAAAGCTGCAGTTCATGAGTCGATCAAGTCCCTTGTTGATAGTGGTATGGAGGGTTTGGCCAATGTTACGAATGTGAAAGCTGAATCGGTGGAGAACTCGGGTGAGTCGCATGCGAAAGAAGTATGTGCAGCGATGAACTCGTCGGATCCTCAACCCCTGACGGGACCTCGCGATGGGGCCCGTCAGGCGCAATGAGTCTATTCGCTTGGAACTGCCGGGGAGTGGGGAATCCCCGGACAGTTCAAGATTTGTGTGCTCTCGTGAGAGCGCATAACCCCAAGCTCGTCTTCTTATCGGAGACGTGGCAAAGTGAGGATAGGATGAAAGGTTTGAGATGGAGGATAGGTCTTGTCGGACCCCATTTCTGGAATCTACTGTGCTTACCGTACCAATCCCTGGATCAGTAGTTGATACGCACAAAACAAAGATAATACCAAGTCCATACTTCGATTATTATTACAATACCACAAATGTCTTGTAAAGACTCCAAATTACAATACCACAGTGGCCGGCAGGCCTGGCCACAAACTAGCAATACAAGCGGAAAGCGGAGAGTCCAACTTCTACAGGCAACTCGGGCGATGAACGCGAATCCTACTCATCGTCACCACCATCTTCATACTGAACATCTTCTTCTGAATGATTAAAGCAAGGGTGAGTACATAAGGTACTCAGCAAGTCCTAACACTATTCAAAGGGGTTATAGATGCATAAAGGCTGTAAGAAAGGTTAGGCTATAGGGTTTATACTTTAGCAGAAAGCTTATTTTAATGCAGGGTTCATTTAAAAGCATAAAACCTTTTATAAAGGACTTGTTTGTCATGATTAAGTGGGTTGGCCCTGGGGGAGATATGTCAATCCCGCCAGTTCCCAGATTTTAGGCGAGCCTTCGGGCGCACGGCCGTACCGACTCTCACTTCTAAAACACGGGCAAACTACCGTCCACTCACACTTCAAGGAGTAAGTAAGACTAATCTTTATGAACTCAACCATAGCGCGTCTGTGACCGCGACACGGCTATCCGGATAGATTTTAACTCTGCAAAGATGTAAATCTTTGCCCACAGACTACATCGCTCTTAGCAAGAGAGCAACATAGCGGAACCCACCTTTCCCGAGTGTCCCCACAATCCCACCCACGAGCCATTACTGACCCAGGGACTTATAATGCGACTATAAGTAGTCAATGGCCCAATGGCCAAGTCGGACAACGACCAATTAAGATATCGTGTCTGCTCCTAGTTGCTCGTTGCACTACTGCCTCCTAGGTGGATCAAGTGGTAGGCACCAGAAAGTTAGGGTCAAGTCCTGCCATAACAGGATTTGGTTGCACGGGGTTCACTAGGTTGATTGTTACAAGAACGGTCCTTAACCGGCCGAGGCGAGCATCTTCCACCTATCACTAATCACCGATCACCATCTCGCCCCTGCCTGAGAATATCCCACTTCACACCCAAACACACTAGTTGGTTATCACCCCCTCCCATTTTATTTACTCACACACACCAAGCACATATTTTCACACATTTCACCAAAATTCATGATTATTGTGTAACAACTAAAAAGTTGTAGTAACTCCCTAAGCAATCTAATATCAAGGCAGTAATCCAGCATTATTATAGCATAATAAAGGAAATATCCTAGGTTTATCAAGGTAACAGATATCAATATCAAGGTTTGCTATCCTAATAGGTTCATAACTAACACAACATTTCAAATAATAAAAGTAAGCATGCATCATATATAAGCATTTAAAACAGGCCATTCATAGGATGTGGTTATAAATCATAGGATCAAGATGATAAAGGAAAGTTAGGACTTGCCTTCAAACTCTTCCTCGTGCTCCTCCTCGTAATCCGGGTCCTCAGGCTCCTCCTCGAACTCCTCGTTAGCTATAATACGCAAATTACCGACGAATAAATAACTATCGCAAAATAAAATAAATGCAACCAAGTAAATCCAAATAAATACTCAAATAAACTCAAATAGAATTGGAACTGATATGAATGGATAGGATCAAATTAAATAGGAAGTTCAGGGAAAAGAATCTATTAAAAGAATCTATAAGGGTGGAATTATGGTATAAAGAAAAGGAATTAGATTCTTATAGGTTCCTATTTATCCTGGGAATATTATATTTTTCTGAGGTTGGGAAAGGTGGCAAAATAATCTAGAGAATATAAGATAATTTGGGAATTTTTCTGGAATTTTTCTAAAAAGGGAAAGCCTCGAAATAGGATTCTGTGTGCACTAGCTGGGTGTACATAGCAAAAGACAGTGTGGAGTAGAGGCTGACGAGTGGGGGCCGATCTGCATAGTGCACCCCGGGTTACTGTGCTGTGGACTAGGTGTATAGGATCTGTGAACCGGTGGTGCTTGTGAGTGTGGTGCACGTGGACCGGGTGCATGGAAGAGAGAGAGAGAGAGAGGGGGTGCTGACTGGGATTAAGTGGTGGGGTCCACGGGCTGACGTGGACGCCACGTGGATGCCACGTCGGACGCCGGCGACTGGGTCAGAGACGGCGGCGCTGGGCTGGGACGCGGCGGCGGCTCGCCGGAGAGCTCGCCGCTGGCGGCTAGGGTTGCCTAGGGCGGACGGGATCTCGTCGTAGGGGCTCGTCGCGAGACGGCGGATCCGGGGGTGGATGAAGTGCACGTCAGGAGGCGCTGGGGCGGCGGCGCGAGGTCGCCGGAAATGGGCGCGGCGGCGGGCGCGCGCGGGATCTTGCGCGTGCGTGCGCGGGGGCATGTTTGTGCGGTTGCGGGAGGTGTGCGTGATGGTGAAGAGTGTGTGTGCGTGCTCGACCGGGCCAGAGCGGCCGTGTGGGTCGCCGGCGTAGAGATGGGCGGCGGCGGAAGGGGCCGCGCGGTGTGCGCTGGGTTGCGCTCGGTTAAGCTAGGTTTAGGGCTCGGGATAGATTAGTTAGGGAAGCATGAGGGAGTAGAAGCAGAGAGAGGGAGGATGCTCACCGGAACAGGGGAATGGCACCGCGGCCGGATTGGGACGAAAGGGGAATGTCGTCGATTGGGTGGCTTTGATGGTGGAAATGCGGTGCAGTGGCGATGGGGAGTCGCGTAGGAGAGGCGCGAGCCTATTTATTGGCTGAGGGAGGCGGTGCTCGCTGAAAAATATCGCCGGCGACGATATTTCCCGGCGTCGATCTTATCGCGCTTTGAATGCGCGACTTGGCGCATGGGCCGAGGACTGGTCAAAAATGCGGCGCGGTAAAGGGCTACGGCGAGGCCGTATGCCTAGGTGGTGAGCATGGCAACACCCGGTTGGGTCAAATTGCGGCGCGGCGAGGTCGGCGACTTGGTCGCGACGTCAGGCGGCGCTTCTGGACGACGCTGGCGAGCTCATCGCCGCGCTGTGAGAGCGGGAAATCCGGCGCTCCCATCCATGGCTTAAATGGTGCGGCGCCGCCCCGTACAGCGATGAGACGGGTCATTGACCGGGATGACGTCGCGCGCGGGATGGCTACAGCTGCGCAAGGACGACGAGGTGGAAAGGAAGAGAGAGAGAAGAGAGAGGATAGCGGCGGCGCGGCGAGAGATCGAGAGAGCTCTGCTCTCTCTGAGGAGGAAGACGACAGGCGACGGCTGGGCCGGACCGGGCCACGCGGGCCGCGTTGGGCCGGGGAAAAGAAGAGGGAAAGATGGCCCAGCTCGGGAGAGAAGGAGAAAAGAGAAAGAGAGAGATGGGCCGGGCCGAGGAGAAAAGAGAAAGGAGGGAGCCCGGGAAAAGAAAGGTTTAAACATTTCTCAGATTTGAGTTTGGACAAATTTGAATGGAATTCAAATTTGGGAGAGAGAAGTAAACACCAAATAAAATCCAGATAAATGGAAAAAGAGAACAAGCACTTGAGCATGAACTTTTATTTTAGAAATTTCTCAAATTCTATTTATTGGACTACTTTAGCGAGGTTTTATTTTTTGTAAAAACATGGAATTACCTATAAATCTAAAAAGTTCAATTTCTGAGTGAATTTTTATTATAGTTAAGTTTTGGGCTGTTACAGGTCTGAAACATTGCTTTACTGTGCCGTCGGTGCATAGAGGAGGGGGTCTGGTTCTATATTACGATGAGTCGCTTGATGTGAGTTTACAGTCCTTTTCCCATCGTCACATTGATGTGCTGGTCAAGGAGCGGGGGAATGGTACGGTGTGGAGAAGTACCTTTGTGTATGGTGAACCGAGAGTGGAGAACAGGCATCGTATGTGGACCACTTTGCGGCAGATTAAACAGGTTGTGAATGAGCCATGGGTTGTGATGGGAGATTTCAACGAGGCAGCCTGGCAGTTTGAGCATTTTTCTGAAACACTCAGAGGTGAGAGACAGATGCAAAACTTCAGAGATGTGCTAACTGATTGTGAACTGGAAGATTTGGGCTTTCGAGGCCTCCCGTGGACGTATGACAATCGGAAACCAGGGAATAGGAACGTGAAGGTGCGTCTAGACCGGGCGGTGGCGACGGCGAGCTGGCAAACGCTGTTCCCCCACGCGGACCTTGAACACCTTGTTTCACCCAGGTCTGATCATTGCCCGTTGCTGCTGGTTACAAGCCCACAATAGTAGAAGGGGGATCCTCCAAGGGTCTACCACAAGTGAGGGACCCCTGGGAAGGACCTGGGAAGGGACCAAACAAGAGCCAAGAGAGGTAGGTAATTAAGAGCTTGTATTGAATGCCTTGCCTTGAGGGTGGTAGGGGGGTATTTATAGGCTGATACACCCCCACAACCCTAGAATTACAAGTACCATATTGCCCTTCCTCCAGGGCACTATGGTCATTTCCTTATTACAAGGTGGGATTCCCTAACCCTAGTGGGCCGGAGGCCAATATACATGGGCCTATCTTATGCTATACATCTTCTTGGGCCTTGATGGGCTTCGTGGCAGGCCAGGCCTTTGGACCAGGGGGAGGGGACACAGTGGGCCTCCCCCAACAGCTAGCCCCACACAGTCGAGATCCACCTTCGGTAGGGCCGAAACTGTGTCCGTCCGGAGGTCCGCCCGTCGTCCCCTCTTTCGGCGCTCCGAAGGTCTGGTCTGCGTCGGTTTCAGAAGGGAAGGCTTCTACGTGCCTCCGAAGGTCCCACTTCCGAAGGTCTCCTTCCGAAGGTCCCGAAATCGAAGGTCTCACTTCCGAAGGTCGCGACACCGAAGGTTCGGTCGCCGAAGGTACGGTGGTCGACGAAGATTGTCGCAGATGACCCGATGGTTGCTTCAGGCGATGGCGCCGTGTTAGCCGAGGGGCGCGATCGCCGAAGGTTGTTCGCTGGTGGCGCGGAGATAGCTGCCGGCTATATCACCGCGATGGCCGAAGGCACGGTCGCCGAAGATGGCGCTGATGGCGCGAAGGTAGCTGCCGGCTATATCACCGCGATGGCCGAAAGGCACGGTCGCCGAAGGTGTCGCCTACCCTATATCACCGCGATAGCTGCCAGCCATCTTCGCGATGGCCGAAGGGCACGGTCGCCGAAGGTGTCGCTGATGGCGCGAAGATAGCTGCCAGCTACCCGTTGAAGGTGTCTTAAATGCTCGGCGCGAATTGCGGAGCGACGCCATCTCGTTTACTGGGACTGACGGCGCGGATCGCGATGCGACGCCGTTTCGCATGATGGGACGCGCCTGGTTGCGTGGCAGGATCTGCGGCCGTTGATCCTTTATTGGACGGTCAAACCGATTCACCGGGGCTATATATTTACCGCCCGGGCGCCCAGGTTTTCACCCCGCCAGTCATTCCTCCAACCGCACCGCTGCCGTTCAGATAGCCTGCTTCGGCGTTCTTGTTGCTCCCGCGCGCTTCGTTGCTTGAGCGAGTTGCTTCCAAGTCGTCGCGCTGGCGTCGGAGATGGCTCGGAAGGGGAAGACCAGCGCTTCGCAGCGCGTTCGCATCGATGATCGCCTCTCGGCGTCGCCGTTCGTCGACCGCAGCACGGTCGACTCAAAGGTGCTGGACGAGATGGCCGCCGATGGGCTCCTGGAGCGGAGCCGGGCCGAAGCGCCAAGGAGGGGGGAGACGACCCCTAGTCCGAAGGACGGGTACATCGTTCTGTACCGGCGGTTCTTCGAAGCTGGGTTTCGGATGCCCTGCTCTCCCTTCGTGGCCGAGGTGTTGGATTTCTTCGGCCTCGAGATCCAGCAGCTCACAGTCAACGCACTTGTGCGGCTGAGCGTCTTCGAGTGGGCGTTCTGGCTCGAAGGGTCTCGGCCGCACGCTGGAGCCTTCGCGGCGACGCACTATGCGCACGCCGTGAAGAAGAGGTTAACGCTGGACGGGAAGGAGCTCATCGGATCCATGGGAGTTATCTCCTTCGTCCCCCGCCCCGAAGCCGTCGTTCCGGCGAAGGCGTACAAGCTGCACTGGGGGCGCTGGACCACCGGGTGGTTCTACTACCGTGTGGAGGAGGGGTGCCCCCTTCGGTCGACGATGTCGGAGGTGCTCTTCCATCGGTACCCGACGGTGGAGTTGGACGGGACCCGGGAGTCCCGGGTGAAGCTGCTGGAGACGGTGGCACGGAAGTTCTCGATGCGCGACCTCGCCGAAGAATTCATCGCCGCCGGGGTGTGGCCTTTGCTCCGCAACTGGGAGCAGAGATTCGTTGTTGAGGTTCCGGGCGGAGAGCCGGAGGTTCACTTGAGGCCGGAGAGTTTCCCAAGTAAGTTTGCTCCAGTATATGTTTTCCTTCGATTGTATTGCCATGGCTTGACGTGGTTTGTACAGCCAAGACGCTGAGGGAGGTCGAAGACGGCGCCGCGGAGATTCTCGGCCCCTTCCATGCGGACGAGGCTTCGCGCCGGGCGAAGCTTTGTGTGGGTCCCCGTATCAACCGGGTGCTCGCCATCAAGTGCCCGGAGCTCCAGCTTCCGGAGCGACAGGTGCTCGTCGCTGCCCCCGTCCCTGCCAGCGGCGAAGGGGAGGATGAGGAGGCCGAGAGTGACGCTCCCTTGGCTCCGGTGCGCAGTGTCCCGGTTGGTGCGAAGCGCGCTGCCGGGGATACCAGCAGGCCAGCGCCGAAGAGGTCTCGGCCCGCTGCGACGCGCGTCGGAGCGTCGAGTACCGCCGCGGACTTGGGCTACGGCACCGACCTGGAGGAACTCACCGACGACGCTGCCCGAGCGGCGATTGCCGCCGCGGCGGCTCAGCGCCCGGCCAAGGTGGTGAGTCTCGACTCCGACGATGAAGACGTCGGGTTCTTCGGCATGCCATCCTTCGCCGCTGACGTCGAGGAGACGATGGAGCCAGTCCCTCGGTCTCCCGGTATCGTTCTCTCTTCCCGTCACTCTTGCTTTGCTGGTTGTGGTAGTCCCACTAACTCTGTTGCTCTAGCGGAAGGCGTCCGTATCGAAGCCTCCGAGGAAGAGCCTTCCGGAGGAGATGAGGGGGTGGCCGGCCCGGAGCCCACTCATGGGCGGGGAAAAGGTTACTTCGGGAGGTCGCCCATCGAGCAGGCCGGCCCTTCGAAGACGTCGGAGGCTCGTCTCGAGTGGAGCGACTTCTTGGACCGACCGGAGGCCGCCGACGTCCTTCGCGGAGTCTATGACTTCAACGGGCTCGATGAGCTGGAAGAAGGCCTAGAAGAAGTTGCTCCGGAGGACGCTGCTTCGGCTCTCTCCGGGCTTGCAATGAAGGTTTGTTGTCCTTGTGCTTAGCTGCTTTCTCGTAGCTTACTTGCTTTGCTTCGACAGGCCGCGGTGCTTGCCCGACACCTGCAAGGGGCGCTTGAGGGCTTCGACCTTGCGCGGCTCCGAGCGCGCGCCGAAATCGCGGAGGCGGCTGCCGAGACCGCCAAGAAGAATGAGAAGGCGGCGGAGCAGGGGCGCGACGCTCTTGCGTCGGAGCTGGAGAAGGCGTTGGCGGTGGCGAAGGCTTCCTCCGATGCCTTGACGTCGGAGAAGGCGGTCTCCGAGAAGGCCCTGAAGGAGCTGGAAAGCCTGAAGATCTCCTTCGAGGCTTTGACCCGCGCAAAGGACGCCACCGAGAAGGAGCTGTCGGAGGCTCGGACGCTGCTAAGTGCCGCCAAGACGCAGAGGGAAGAGGAAGCTGCTGCAGCATGGCAAGCACTTGGCGATTTCAACAGCCTGCTCGAAGGGCTGGGCGTCGAAGTACAGCCGGCCAAGCATGCCGCCGACGACCTCGGAGGGAGCATCGGGCGCCTTGTGCGCTCCGTGAAGTTGGCCTCCCGAGCCATGAAGGCCTTCGGCACCTTCTGCGCCGAGACTGCCTGGACTGCTGCCTTCAGCTCGCTCTTGCAGGTGGGCTGCACTCACCTTCCCGCTGCCGCTTCTGCCTCGACTCAGTTAGCGGAGATGGCGGCTGGAGATGGGAGCCGGTTTCGGGAGCTGGCCTCGAGGGTGAAGAACTTCGGGAACCAGCTCGGCCAACACTTCTGGATGGTGGTGGGGGAGAAGCTGGCTCGGCAGTCTGCTCTCGCTGCTGCCGCCTCTCGGAAGTCGAAGCCCGGAAGCGGCGGCTCCGTTCCAGTTCCGCCTCCGGCTGCTACTTCCTCCGTGGTGACGCCTCCGTCGGGCGAGATTCCTGCCGGGGCCGGGAGCGCCAGCACCCTAGTCTGTAGCGGGGGTGGAGGCTCGGTGTCGGGCCAGGGCAACGTTGCGGAGGTTGACTCTTCGGCCCAGCCTCCCCCTCAGGTGTGAGTTCGCTGGCTTCGAGCCATGCTCCTTTTGGTGTACATAGTTTGTACTAGGTGCCCTTCGGGCTTTTGCAATGAACTTGGTGTCCAGGATGTTTATGCGTTTCTACTGCGATTGATAGGTTTCGAGCGAGGCCGAAGGCAATCGCACCTTAGTGTGCCTTGACGTCGTCCCGGAAAGCATTCTGATTCCCGCTCCGGAGGGTCGCCCTTACTATGTAAAGGGCACGCAGTGGCGCCGTTGGTTCCGGCGTAACCCGGGCGGGTCCTTCGGGGACTTCTTTCGGGATTTGCGCCTGCGAAACGCACGGTTGATGGCGCAGGTACCGAAGGTCCCTTCCGAAGCTTTGCTTCAGAGGCGAGTTCGTCGCGAAGCGCATTGTTTGGACTTAGCGCTGAACCCTCCTCTTCTTGTTGCTCCGAAGGTAGAGGTGGTTGATGTATCGAGCGACGACGAAGATGCTACTGCCGAGGTGGACTTGGAGCAATTGCAGGCCGATGTTGCTTCGGCATCGACTCCGGCGGACTTCGCTTCGCTTCGGCGCACACTGGCGCGAGCCCGGGAGGAGATAGCTAGGGCCGAAGCGTCATTAGGGATGCGCTCCGGTAGTGGGCTGTAAGGGGGGCCTTCGGGCCCCGTGTCGAGTTGCCGACTTGATCGGTATTGTCATTCATGTCGAGCTGTTTAGCTCGACGTATGTTGAAATGTAAGCTCTTTGGAGCGTGTGATGATATTGTCGGCGTCGTCCCGTCCTCTTTGTGGAACGAAAATTTGTTCGTCGATGGTACCTTTGGAGGTACTCCGTTGCACCACTTTCGGCGAGGAAGCGAGCTCGTTTCGAGCGTCGTCCCCCGTTTCCTCGTCGGGAGTGGAACGAAAATTCGTCGAAGTCGAGGGTAGCCTCGAAGGTATTCCGTCGCTCTACTTTCGGCGAGGAAGTGAGCTCGTTTCGAGCGTCGTCCCCCCTTTGCTCGTCGGGAGTGGAACGAAAATTCGTCGAAGTCGAGGGTAGCCTCGAAGGTATTCCGTCGCTCTACTTTCGGCGAGGAAGTGAGCTCGTTTCGAGCGTCGTCCCCCCTTTGCTCGTCGGGAGTGGAACGAAAATTCGTCGAAGTCGAGGGTAGCCTCGAAGGTATTCCGTCGCTCTACTTTCGGCGAGGAAGTGAGCTCGTTTCGAGCGTCGTCCCCCCTTTGCTCGTCGGGAGTGGAACGAAAATTCGTCGAAGTCGAGGGTAGCCTCGAAGGTATTCCGTCGCTCTACTTTCGGCGAGGAAGTGAGCTCGTTTCGAGCGTCGTCCCCCCCTTTGCTCGTCGGGAGTGGAACGAAAATTCGTCGAAGTCGAGGGTAGCCTCGAAGGTATTCCGTCGCTCTACTTTCGGCGAGGAAGTGAGCTCGTTTCGAGCGTCGTCCCCCCTTTGCTCGTCGGGAGTGGACGAAGGTTTGTTAAGTCGGAGGCGTCCCCCCATTGACTTAGTTTAGTTTCGTGCACGTTTCGCAGGGTCTTTAACGAATGCCCCGCCCTCGACTATTACCGATGGGAGTCTCGGTTTATTGCGTCGGCATCGATTTCCCCTTAGGGTTCGGAATCTAGGACTTATGTGTGCCTAGCTTCAGCGTGTTCCGGAGTTGGCCTCCGGCTCCCGGCTGGATTTCTTGCAATTGGGCACCGAAAGAGGATTTCTCATTTCATTCATTGGTACCGGTTACATAGCCCCTTAGGGAATGCAGCTAAGGGGATCATCGTCACCCTACTGCCGAAAGGAAGAAGAACACACCGAAAGAAGATACAGGTAGCTTGTAGCGCGCAGGCTACGCGGCTTCGGGGCCGGCGGATGCTAAGTCCTTAGACGTAGTATCGGCGGAGGGCATCGGCGTTCCATGTCCTCGGAACTGGCGTCCCATCGAGCTCCATCAGATGGAATGCCCCCGGGCGGGTGGAGTTGTAAATGATGAAGGGCCCTTCCCACTTGCTGTTAAGCTTGCCGACGGACGTCGGGTGGATGTTTTGCTTCAGGACGAGGTCGCCTGGAATGAAGTGTCGGGGGTTGACCCTTTGGTTGTACGAGTTCTCCACCGAAGCCATGTATCGCTTCAAGTTGGCGACTGCTTGGAGTCTTGTTTCTTCGAGGAGGTCCTTGGACACGTCCTCGTCGTCGGCCGGCGGCGAAGTGGTGCGAAGTGAGCCATTTTGCACTTCCTCTGGGGTGACTGCTTCGGCGCCGAAGAGGAGGCGGAACGGAGAGAAGCCCGTCGGCCTTGACTTAGTCGTGCGCAGCGACCATAGCACGTTGGGCAACTGTTCGGCCCACTTGCCCTTCGGCAGGCCAAGGAGGCATTTTTTGATGCCGTCGAAGACGGTGCCGTTGGCTTTCTCCACCGCTCCGTTGGCTCGGGGGTGGGTGACGGAGACGAAGCACTCCCGAACGCCGATGGAGAGGCAGTACTCCTTGAAGAGGTGGGACTCGAATTGGGAGCCATTGTCCACGGTGATGCGCATCGGCACGCCGAAGCGGCAGACGATGTTCTTCCAGAAGAACTTGCGGACGGACCGCGCCGTGATTCTGGCGAGGGGCTCGGCTTCGATCCACTTGGAGAAGTATTCGTAGCCCACCACCGCCCATTTGAGGTTGCCGGGAGCGGTGGGGAGGGGGCCGACGATGTCGATGCCCCATCGGGCGAGGGGCCAGACCGGAGGAATTGGCTGGAGCGGGGTGGCTGGGCGATGAGATTGTCTTCCCATCCACTGGCAGCTGGGACAGGTGCGGACGAGCTCTTCGGCGTCGCGGGCTGCAGTGGGCCAGTAGAAACCTTGCCGGAACGCTTTGGCGACGAGGGCCCGAGGTGCGAGGTGCGATGAGCACAGGCCTTCGTGGATGTCGCGGAGGAGCGCTTTGCCTTCGTCGAACGAAAGGCAGCGCAGGAGTGGCTCTGAAACGCCTTTCTTGTACAGGATGTTGTTGAAGATGATATAGCTTCGGGTGCGCAGCTTCACCCTTTTCTCTTCGACCGGATCATCGGCGCAGTAGCGCCCTTCGAGCTGTGCCCGGATCGGGGCGCGCCAGTCTTCACCAGTCAGGATCATGACCGACGCCGGCTTCTTCGGAGCGAAGGATGCTTCTGATAACACCTCGTGGAAGGCGTCGGGGGGCACCGGGAGCTGATTTGCTGCTGCCTTTGCAAGGGCATCGGCCTCTTGATTGTGTACCCTCGAGATGCTCTTCACGTCGAAACCGGAGAAGTGCTTCTCCATGCTCCGGACGATCTTGAGGTAGCTTGCCATCTCCGGGTCTCGGGCCATGTACTCCTTCGAGACTTGCTCGGCGATGAGCTGGGAGTCGGTGTAGACGGTGACCCTCCGGGCTCCGAGGGCTCGAAGCTGGCGAAGACCGAGGAGGACACCCTCGTACTCCGCTGCGTTATTTGTCGTTGGAAACGCGAGCGAAGCCGAGTACCGAAGCTTCTGGTTGCTTGGTGAAGTGATGACGGCGGCGCATCCTGCTCCGGACGAGCCCCAAGCCCCATCGACATGTACTGTCCAGAGCGGCTCTTGGGGCAGCGTCTCCGGCGTCGGAGCGGGTGTCCACTCGGCGATGAAGTCGGCGATGATGCCGGACTTGATGGCTTTACGGGCCACGAACTTGATGTCGAAGGCCGCTAGCTCGATGGCCCACTTGGCCATGGTGTCGGACGCGTTCCTGTTGCCGAGGACGTCCTTCAGTGGGAACGAGGTGGGCACCGTGATCTCGTGGCCTTCGAAGTACCGGCGCAGCTTCCGTGATGCCATCAGCACGGCGAGCGCCAGCTTGGTGACGACGTTGTAGTTGAGGCGGGCTCCGGAGAGGGCTTCCGACACGTAGTATATGGGCTGCTGCACCAGCTTGTCGCCGACAAGGACTTCGTGCACGAGGACCGCGCTGATTGCTGCCGGAGCAGCCGACACGTACAGTAGAAGTGGCGCCTTCGGAGGCGGCGGGCGAAGCGTGGTCGCCTTGACCAGGTAGGACTTCATCTCTTCGAATGCTTTATCTTGCTCGTCCCCCCAGCGCATCGGGCCGGAGCCCCGAAGGCATTGGTAGAAGGGGAGGCACTTCTCTGCGGCGCGGGAAATGAACCTCCCGAGTGCCGCAAGTCTGCCGGTGAAGCGTTGTAGCTCCTTGGTGGTCTTGGGCGGCTCCATATCGGTGATGGCCTTGATCTTCTCCGGGTTCGGGTCGATGCCTCGCTTGGAGACGAGGAAGCCGAGGAGTTTGCCGGCTCGCACGCCGAAGGTGCATTTCGCCGGGTTCAGCTTGAAGCCCACCTTGCGCAGGTTGGCGAAGGTTTCGGCCAAGTCGCCGAGGTGGCCGACGTCGGAGGTACTTTTGATGACGACGTCGTCGATGTAGGCGGCGGCGTTTCGGTTGAGCTGGTCCCCGAGGGTCTTCTGTATTGCCCTGGAGAAGGTTGCTCCGGCGTTCTTGAGGCCGAAGGGCATGCGGACGTAGCAGTAGGTCCCATCGTCCGTCTTGAACGCCGTCTTCTCTTCGTCTTCGGGGGCCATCCATATTTGGTGGTACCCGGAGTAGGCGTCGAGGAAGCTCATGAGCTCGCATCCGGCCGTGGAGTCGACCAGCTCGTCGATACGAGCCAAGGGGAAGTCGTCCTTCGGGCATGCTTTGTTGAGGGTGGTGTAGTCGATGCACATCCTCCATTGGCCGGTGTGCTTCTTGACGAGGACCGGGTTCGCGAGCCAAGTGGACTTGTTCACCTCCCGGATGACTTGCGCATCCTTGAGCTTCTGGATCTCCGAGCGAAGCGCCACTTTCTTTTCCTCCGACCACTCCCTCTTCCTTTGCTTGATGGGAGTGACCTTCGGGTCGATGTCGAGCTTGTGCTCGATGATGCTGCGGTCCACTCCGGAGAGCTCGCTGGTGGACCAGGCGAAGACGTCTTTGTTGTTCCGGAGGAGCTCGATGATGCTTGCTTCGAGTTCCGGCGGGAGCCCCTCGCCGATGAGGACGGCCTGGTCGGGGCGATCGGGAGACAAGACCACGCTCTTGACCTCGCCGTCGACGCGCGCCTTCGGAGTTCCAGCCAGCGGTGTCGGTGTAGCTGCTTCGACCGTCTCGGGTTTCGGCTCGCGTCGGAGCGGGTGCACTTGCTTCTGGCCAGGCGTTTGGCCATGCTCGATGCGGCGGGCGGCGAGTTGATCACCGTACAGTAATGACGCCGTTCGGAGCCGGAAGCTTCATGCAGAGGTAGCCGTGGTGGGTGACTGCGTTGAAGGCGTTGATGAGCCCCCTGCCGAAGATGGCGTTGTAGGCGTAGGGCATGTCGACGACGTCGAAGGCGATCGACTCGGTGCGGTGTCCCGCGGGCCCGGAGAAGGAAACTGCGATCTTCACGCTCCCGAGGGCGTGAATTGGCTCTCCCCCGAAGCCGACGAGGGGGCTGTCGGAGGCCCGTAGCTCAGATCGGGGGATGCCCAGTTGATTGAAGGCGTCGATGAAGATGACATCAGCGGAGCTGCCGCCATCAATAAGCACGCGACGGACCTCCGTCCCGCGCATGTTGGCGTTGATCACGAAGGCGTCCTTGTGCGGGTACTCCATCGGGCGAAGGTCGGCCTGAGTGAACGTGATCGGTACGTGCGACCATCGGCATTGGGCCAATGGCGGGTGGGCGGCTACGTGATTGACTCTTCGCACGTAGTCGCGACGCTGCCTCTTCGAGGCGTATGGCTGGCTGGAGCCCCCCGTGATGGCCAGGATGACGTTGTGACTGGTTGGGTGATGATCCGGAGGCGGGGGCAAGGCCTCGCCCGCGCCGGAAGCCCCATGTATGACGTTGACTCCTCGCGCGGCGTCGGCGTCGCGGCGCTCCCTTGCCTCACGCAAGGCGGCGATTTGGGGGCACTGCTTCGACGTGTGGCCCTGGTTGACGCCATGCACCTCGCAGTATGGGTCGCGAGAGCTTCGGTTGTTGTATCGGCGACCGCTGTCGGAGTGCCGCGAGTTGTTTCGCGAGCCACCGGAACGATTGTCCGTCCTCTGCGGGCTCCGGCTTCGGGAGTTGTCGATGTTGTTGACTTCTCTTCGCTGGGAGCGGTGGCCTCGGCGGTCATCCGGGGGGTCGTCGCTTCGGTCGCTGTGACGCTTCCCCCGGTCGTTCTTCTTTTGGCTTGCTCGCGCCTCCTTCTCGCGCCGGAAGTCTTCGTCGGCACGCGCATGTGCTTCCAGGATTTGCAGCAGGTGGGTGCACGTCTTCGGCTCGGTCCTTCGGATCTCGGACCTTGCCGGACACAGGCTCATGCCCTTGGTGACGGCCTCGATGATGATGGAGTCCGGTACTCCCTCCACCTGGCACTTGAGGTGGATGAAGCGCCGGGTGTAGTCTTGCAGGGACTCGCCGTCCTTCTGCTTGCACGCCTGAAGGTCTGCCGCCGTGACCTTCGCGGCATAATTGCCTTGGAAGTGGATCTGGAGCTGATCCCGAAGCTGCTCCCATGAGTAGATGCTGTTCGCCGGTAGCTTGGTGTACCATGTCTTGGCGATGCCGCTCGAAGCGAGGACGAAGGCCTTGGCCTTGATGTCGTCGTCGCCCCCGGCTGACTCGATGGCGGTCTCGTAGCTGATGAAGAACTCGCGGGGGTCGGAGGTGCCGTCGAAGGTTGGCAGCTTCGCCGAAATGAACTTCCGGGGCCACGCTACAGACTGTAGCCGCGCGGAGAGCGGTTGGTTTGTGTCGGAGGAGCTTGCATGGCGCTTGCTTCCGCTGGAGTGGGTGTGCCTCTCGTCGCGCTCTTGGCGGTGTTCCGGCGTCTCGGCCTCCCGGCGACCGGTGCGTCGGAGGGTGTTCAGCTGCGCTTGGAGGTGAACCTGCTGTCGGCGAGCAGCTTCGGCTCGAAGGCGGTACGTTTCTTCGTCGCGATCGAAGTTCTCGAGGGCGCGCTGCCTCAGCAACCGTTCGTCAGCTTCGCGAGCTTCGCGGTTGTACGCCTCCTGGAGCTCCGCCAGACGCTGCTCCTCGGCCACGGCTTCGGCGAGCCCCCTCTGGCTCCGTGCTTCGGCTTCGGTGTTCCTGCGAGGTGGTTCCATCGTTTCGTCGCGGCGTTCGATGTCGCGCGTGTCGATGTTCTCTTCTTCGTCTTCGGAGGAGCCTTCGGCGCCCTCGGGCACCTCCTCCACCGCTGGAAGGTTGGCGTCGGTTGCGTTGTTCTCCGAAGGTGGCACCACCGGGTCCGATGCCGAAGGATGCGTCGAAGCCGATGGATGCGTCGAGCCACTGGGGAAGGTGCGGATTGTCGTCAGCGGGTCGACTCCTTCGTCCGAAGCCGAAGACCTGGTCTTCCGGGTGCCTCCTGCCGGAAGGTCAGTTTTTGATTTTTCAGCCCTCTTGGTCATCTCGTTGTGGCTTCTTGTTCGATCCCCACGGACGGCGCCAACTGTTGTGGTTACAAGCCCACAATAGTAGAAGGGGGATCCTCCAAGGGTCTACCACAAGTGAGGGACCCCTGGGAAGGACCTGGGAAGGGACCAAACAAGAGCCAAGAGAGGTAGGTAATTAAGAGCTTGTATTCAATGCCTTGCCTTGAGGGTGGTAGGGGGGTATTTATAGGCTGATACACCCCCACAACCCTAGAATTACAAGTACCATATTGCCCTTCCTCCAGGGCACTATGGTCATTTCCTTATTACAAGGTGGGATTCCCTAACCCTAATGGGCCGGAGGCCAATATACATGGGCCTATCTTATGCTATACATCTTCTTGGGCCTTGATGGGCTTCGTGGCAGGCCAGGCCTTTGGACCAGGGGGAGGGGACACAGTGGGCCTCCCCCAGGTCTGATCATTGCCCGTTACTGCTGAGAACTGAACTGGAGGAGTCTCGGCCAAGGACCAAATGCTCCAGATATGAGATCATGTGGGAGAGGGAGCCATCTCTAGGGCCGGCCATTAAGGAAGCATGGAATTCTGTGGAGGCGAAAGGAAATTTAGGTGAGATTGCGCAGGCACTAAAATTCGTTATGAAACAATTACGTGCTTGGAGTATGGAGAAATTTGGCTCAGTCCGTAAGGAGCTTGAACAGCTAAGGAAGAAACTGGAGGAGTTACAGGGACAAGGGGCTGGTGATGACAATAGTGCAGTGAGAGACACCATGCACCGAATGGATGAATTGCTGTATAGAGAAGAGATGCTTTGGCTCCAAAGGTCACGTGTATCGTGGCTACGTGAAGGAGATCGCAATACCAAATATTTCCACCGGAAATCAGTTTGGCGAGCACGCAAGAATAAGATAAGGAAACTGAAGAAGGAGGATGGTACTACAGTTCACAATAGTGACGAACTTGAAACCATGGCCACAGACTTTTTTAATACTCTCTATACGAAGGACCATACTGTACAACCGGAGGTGGTTACACAGCTCGTGGAGCCGGTCATCACAGAGAGCATGAACGAAGGGCTGATGCGACCTTTCTCAGAGGAAGAAATCGCTGACGCGCTATTCCAGATAGGGCCCCTCAAAGCGCCTGGGCCTGACGGGTTCCCGGCCAGGTTCTACCAACGAAATTGGGATGTGCTGCGGGCGGATGTTGTAGCGGCTGTGCGGAAGTTTTTTGATGAGAGTATAATGCCTGCTGGTGTAAATGACACGGCAATTGTTCTTATACCGAAAAAGGAGAATGCAGATTGTTTAAAGGATTTTCGCCCCATCAGCTTATGGTGGTTTCTAAGTACCTACTTTATATGCCGAAAACAACCAACATCGTACCATATTCTCATCATAATCATGTGTTTTACCTCTAACCTTGATGAATTCCACATGTAGTGTCGTTTTAGTGCTATATTGCAGAAACAGGTGAAAAGACGACAAAATGGCTCTTATATGAGAAGTATCGACATGAAGCCCGACTCGCCATGCAAGGAGGGCTTCTCACTAGCCCATGGCACCTAGAAGACACCTCTGGACGTCCATGGAACCCAACATGCAAGCTCAAGGTCGTGGCCCAACATGCAGTCCAGAAACAGCACTGTATTGTCACACGGATTTCGAGTTCAATACGTGCTCTAATGGGAATCCAATGTAAAGGAAAGTTGTAGATCTCGCCGAGAGCTTTCCGGAACATATATGGATTGTCCCGTTTGGATTCTGGAGCTAGGAGATATGGGCCCCGCAAGGAAACCTGCGCAGAGGAGACAGATATTTTGGCATCGCATATTTGGGAACCAAGACGGCCGAATCTGGAGATCCAATGAATACCAAAGTTGTAGATCTTTTCGAGGGCTACGAGATAGAGTCCAAGTTTGCCTCATTTGGACTCCGAACAAGGAAGTTATGATTTATGGAAGGCAGAGCTGCGAAAAGGAAAATCAAGTCCGAATGGAAACGACTCGTGCCGATCGGCACGACTTTGGTGCCGACCGGCACCGACCCAGAATTGCTTCCTTTCGCCTCCAAACGCCTCCCCACTGTATATATAACCCATGGGACGTCCCGAGGACAGAGAGCCGCCGCCAGAGGGACAACACAGCTAGTAAGTTTAGAGCCACCAGGGCTTTGCCCCTTCTTGATGTTCTCTAGTTGCTAGATCAAGAACCGCTGGTGTTGAAGAGGTGATCCATCAAGGTAGGCCTACTAGATGGTGATGTATCTTGCACTATGTATTATCAAAGTATGGTTGAATATGTGGATGAATGGTTTTGATTATTGATTGCCTGGATTTTATGGTCTTTACATGTGCTTGTTCCTACGCTTAGTGACGACTAAGTATTAGATGTTATCTTAATTGTGGTGGCAATAAGAGGTGAGAGATTCAATCTCTCACTATCTCCATTGTGGTTAAGGTAGTATCGGGATCTTGTAATGCGCCATAATTGCATGTTGTCTCTGCACCTCAACGACCGCTAATGCATACGCGATGATCCTTGAGATGATGTGTAGAGTAGGAAGAGGCTACTGACTAAGGCGATTGGTCGTGACAGGGCTCGTCGGAAAGGGGTCTCGACCTATCGATCTTCGGTTATCAATAATTAAGTAATTCCGTTTATGATGCTATTTAACTAAGCTTTTTGGTTACGATCTCAACTAGCAGACTTGGCTAACTTACCCCGTGATCTAATCAGGTTCCTTAGGCTGTTCAGACAACACCCGAACAATTTAGCTCCTGTGTCGATCGGCACACCCCTTGTGCCGACCGGCACAACCCTCACTTTCACCCTTTTTCATGCTCTTGTATATGCAGTATGTACTTCATGCTAGGATTGATTTGTTAGACGAAATAGTAAACCCTAAACACGGTTCTCTTGCTGATCCTTGTGGATTCGATATAAACCTTGGAATACTCTGAGGGAAAAAGCTACAATGTACACCGTCCACTTGCGGTATATAAATGGGTGCGTATAAACGACCACAGCCCCATCAGCTTATGCAACGTGATCTATAAGGTGGTGTCGAAGTGCCTTGTTAATAGGTTGCGACCAATCTTGGGGGAGATCATAGCTCCTAATCAAAGCGCCTTTGTCCCTGGGCGTTTGATTACTGATAATGCGCTGATTGCTTTTGAATGTATCCACACCATTCAGCAGAACAGAAGGGAGAACAATGAGTTTTGTGCTTATAAGTTGGATTTATCCAAAGCGTACGATCGAGTCGATTGGAACTATCTCAACGAGTCAATGTTGAAGCTGGGCTTTCACTGCAAATGGGTTCAGTGGGTCATGACATGTGTGACCACTGTGCGCTACGCGGTTAACTTCAATGGTGTTTTGTTAAACACCTTCCAACCGACAAGAGGATTACGTCAAGGTGATCCGTTATCCCCGTATTTGTTCCTACTTGTTGCTGATTGTCTCTCTACCCTGCTGAAGAAAGAGGAAGTACAGGGCTCATTGGAACCGCTCAAGGTGACTAGGCGAGCTCCAGGTATCTCGCATTTGTTGTTCGCGGATGACAGCCTTTTATTCTTTAAAGTGAATGCTGATCAGGCTAGAAGGGTCAGGGATGTGTTACACACTTTCTGTACCGCGACGGGACAGTTGATCAACCCGAACAAATGTTCATTGCTGGTTGGAGATAATTGTAATGGTGATAGAGCTGAGGAGGTGCGAGCAGTGCTGGGGGTAACCAGTGTGGAATTTGAGCCAAAGTATCTTGGCTTGCCCACACCGGAAGGGCGCATGAAGAAGTGCAGGTTCCAGTCCATCAAAGAGAGACTTGCGAAGAGGCTAATGCTGTGGTGGGAGAAGGAAATGTCACACGGTGGGAAGGAGGTCCTAATCAAGTCAGTTGCACAGGCTTTGCCTACATATATAATGAGTGTATTCCGGCTACATGATGGATTGTGCGAGGAGCTTGAACAAATGATCAGGAACTACTGGTGGGGTTCAAAAAGGGGGAAGAGGAAAACACATTGGATTGCTTGGGATAAGTTAATCCGGTCGAAGAGTAAGGGAGGGATGGGCTTTCGTGATCTGAAGTTATTCAATCAAGCTTTACTGGCCAGGCAGGCATGGAGGTTAGTGACTGACCCGATGAGTTTATGTGCAAGAATTATGAAGGCGAAATATTATCCTAATGGGGATCTGCTGGACACGGCTTTCCCACAAGTCATGTCACCAACATGGAGATCGATTTGTCATGGGCTGGAACTGCTGAAAAAAGGGCTCATCTGGCGGATAGGAAAAAAAGGGCTCATCTGGCGGATAGGAAATGGGCAGCAAGCAAATATTTGGAGGAGCAATTGGTTACCAAGAGGGTATGAACTGTCAATATCTGGCCGTGTGCGACCTTGTCGTTTAAAGAAGGTGGCACAATTGATGAATGAGGAGGGCACCTCTTGGAATGATAGACTGCTGAATCGTTTTTTCTGGCCGCATGATGTTGAAGCTATAAAGAAAATCAAGCTGAGAGGAACGGGCTGCCCAGATGTACTAGCGTGGCACTATGAGAAGTTTGGGGTCTTCACAGTTCGGAGTGCTTACAGATTGGCGGTCCAATTAAGAGACTTCGAACATGACCAGCAGGCCTCAAGTGACAACATCACAGGAGACCGGCCAGTGTGGAAATTCCTATGGAAGCTGCCAGTGCCTCAGAAAGTGCGCATCTTTTGCTGGAGAGTGGTTGTCCAGGGCCTACCTACAAAGTACAACAAGTGGCGACGTACTCTGGAGACGGTCAATACTTGTAATTTGTGTGGTATGGAGCCTGAAACTGAACATCACGCTTTGATTATTTGCCCTCATGCCCGAGCACTACGGCAGGAGATGAGAGAGTTTTGGAACCTGCCAGCGGAGGAGAAACTAAGAGCAGCAGACAAGGAGTGGCTGTTAATGCTGTTCTGTTCGCTATCAGAAGAGGAGGGAGCCATGCTAGCATTGCTCCTTTGGCGAACATGGTTTGTGCGGAACGAGATAGTGCATCAAAATAGACAACTAACAGTTGCTGCCTCCGTAGGTTTTCTGAGAAGCTATATGGATTCATTGTTCATGATTCAGTAAACCACTTATGTAAATCACCAAAAAGCATTGTGAGCAAAAGAACTATCCTTCTCAAATGATCAAGTCAACAACTCAACTTCAATCACTCACCTAAAAATCTACTTTATTGATATATACGTGTGTAAGGCAATATGAGTAGCTTGGTGAGGAAATTCAAGGAAAATAGACATAAATCAACAATATATTGCAAAGCTAAGAAATAACTCTAATTGGTTTACTGAGACTTGTCAAAAGGCCATTAGGAATTGAATTTTGAGAAAGAAACTCACACCTTTAGAATAGTGGACATATACCTGTGTGAATGAACAATCACAATAGAGAACGTAATCTTTTTAAACAGGTGACAAAGCTGTCCTTTCTTCTTTGCATATCTATCAGAAACTTCCTGGCATTTTCGAAGGATATCTAATGCAAAGAATTGTGTGCATGGATGGAAAAAGGAATTATTGGCTACTAATTGATGATAGGAATTCAAGGGAATTCTTCCCCCCACACTTAAATTTTTGCTAGTTCCGAGCAAAACAGCGCAAGGTACAGACCTTTTTTTTTTCTTTTTTTTCTTTTTTTCTTTTTCTGTGTGCCGGTCGGCACACCTGCGTGCCAGTCGGCACACTGTCTGTACCTGCCAATTTCGCTCTGAATTTTTCATTTGAACTGCTGTGGCAAATGTGTTGCCAAAAATACAGTAGGATGTGGTCAAGGATTGATATTTGAATCAAGGAATTTGGTTCTCAAGTATCGGATACTCGACGGATTATGCATAATTCCAATGCGGTAATTTGCATAGCTCGAGTGGAAATAAGGCTAGAAATTCAACACGATACGCAAAAGATATGGCCAATTTTCAAGTCTCATACCCTAAGAATTAAATCCTAACCGAGCTCAATCATCAATCATAGTCTCTACTTAGCAAAGGCTTAATTTGAGTCTCATATATTTGGCATTGGTAGGCATAACCAAATGATACGGAGTAATTCTAAAGCTCACAATAAGAACATTTGAATTTTATAAAGAAATAGGTACTAGGTCATGTCATCCAAATTGATCTTATGTCACACCTTGCATGGGAATTTTGAAATGAACTACGCCACATATGAAATGCTTGCCGAATACATTATAGTGAAAGTTTAAAATTTTATTTACGCTCAACATCGCTCGATTATCATTAACACTTCTCAAGATAGACATACATACTCGTATCATTTTTCAAATAAAGCATAAAGATCATCATATTGGATTTGAAAGCACGGGCTACATGATGATGTATCACTCTAAACATACTACTAGCACACTTGCATAAATAAAACTAGACTACTAGCACACATGCATAAATAAAAGCACACAAACAAACTAAACACACGCGATACATGGTTTCCCAACCCGCTCACACACACATAAGTAAATAAATAAAAAGAGAATGCGAAAGGGAAAGAAAAACGCAAACCGGGAAACCGATACAAGTTGTGCCGTACACAACACACTACCCATCGAATGGAGGTGGCTGCGTGTAGTCGAAGCCATAGTACGCCGCCTCCAATCTCGCGAACTCATCAATCATCGCGTCGGTGTTGCTCCGCATCTCACCCGCCAAGTTGTCGATGCGTTCAACGTATTGGACGTTGTTGTCGATGTATCGATGCATCGGGGCAAAGTTCGCCCCGGAGGACCTGCAGGAGCATAATAGGGTGCCCCCTGGAAGTACTGAGGATAGACAGGGGGCATTCCGAAGTACCTGGGGTTGGTGCCGGTCGGCACCGTGCCTGTGCCGATCGGCACGGGCACGGGTGCCTGCTGCGCCGGTTGGCTGGGCGCAGCTGGTGCCGTGGCATCCCAGCTGTCCCAGTCTGCTGCTGCGCTCGCCGAAGACTGCCCGACGACCTCTTTCCTCCCGCGCTTGGTCTTCGTCACCTTGTTCCGCTCGCAGAGGTCGGCCTCGAGCCAATTCCCTCCGTCGATCTTGTTCGGGAGGAAAAGGGCGAGCTCGGGGCAGGGAAGCTTGATGCCGGTGCCGCACACGTAGTAGCCGAGCTTGGCGCTTCCCGTGATGGTCTTCCCGCGCACCATGGACTCGTCGATGAGCGTCGGCCTCATCCAACAATCTTCCTTCATCATGAGGTTGCCCTCGGTGACTTGGAAGATGATTGTTTGGAGGTAGCCTCCAAAAGCTAGTCTCGCCCTAGGGCTGGCCCTTTGGCTAAACCAACTCCCCACCATCATCATGATGGGGTTGCACTTGCACGGACTCGCAATGGCGTTGTGGAGCCAATGCAAGTCCGGGTCGGAGATGTTGGTGGTGTCGAGGCGGCCGGTGGTGCGTGCGGCCATCCACCGGTGAAGAATTTGGATTGTGGGGTTCTTGATGTGCCCCCTCTTGCGCTTGTCCGCGTCGGCGATGCGGCGCCAAAACGTGTCGAGCATCTCCGTAGTCGCCGCGCCGTACACGGGGGCCTCCCTATCAAAACCGAGGGCATCGGAGATGCCCTCGATCGTGATGGAGTAAGGCTCGTCCCGCACACGGAACTTGATCTTGTCGTTCCCTTGCTCGTCCACCTCGCGGCTCATGGTGGTGATGAACTCGGTGATGACCCAAGGTTGAGGAGGCATTGTTGGAGGTCCGGCCATACCCCGACCTTGGTGAGGAACTCTTCGTCCATGTCGATGTTGGGGACGATGCGGCCGCGGATGTTGGTGTAGTAGAACTCCTCCTCAAAGCTCGTGAGGGTGAACCCCTCCCGAACCGCGCGCGGTACATATGCCGGCTCGCTCGACTCGGCCTCCATTGACGGTCCGCCCGCGGCGGCGGCGGTCGCGCTCCTCGTGCGCGGCCTCGGTCCTCGAGGGATGCCGATGTCGCGGTGGGCGATGAAGAAGTCGTCCCGCCCTCGTGGCGGAGTCATCTCGACGGAGAGCTCGGGGCTATCGTAGCCCGCCGAACTCGCCCTCCGCGTCGAGGTGAAGGAGCCAGAGTCGCTGCCGGAGTTGTTGTTGGAGTTGTTGCCGCCGGACTGCTGCGACCCGCCGGAGCTGAACCCCCGGCGAATCCTCTTGCCGGCGCTCTTGAGCGTGGAACCGAATCCCTTCATTTTCTGCAAAAACGGAAACGAATCGCGCAAATGGAGGAAGTGGAGGAGTGGAGAGAGTTACCAGGAAGTTGTGGCAAAAATGGAGGAGGTGGTGCCTCCTCTAGCTCTCCAAGGCGTCCAAGGGAAGGAACCCGCGCTGGTTCAAATTCCCCTGGCGTGCCGGTCGGCACAGTGCCGTGCCGATCGGCACATTTCAAAATTTCGCGGATTCCGTCGTACCTCGGCTGCCACGCCTTCCTTTCCTCTTCCCCATGCTTGTAACAGTGTCGCATGTCGGGAGACAGGGGTGCACCTTCAAGACTTTGGCTTTTCCACTCGGTGCCGATTGGAACGTAGGCCGTGCCGGTCGGCACAATTCAAATTTGCACTGATTCCCCCGCGCCTGGCTTCTGCAATTTCTTTTCCTCTTCCCCATGCTGCATACAGTGTCTCATGTCGGGAAACAGGGGAGCAAATTCGAAATTTGAATTTTCCATGAGGTGCCGATCGGCACGGGTACCGTGCCGGTCGGCACTTTTGCTCCATCCCAAGGCTGGCCTTGCAGTGCTCCCTCTGTGCTCGGCAGCTGCATAGGTGTCAGTAAATTTTTCCTCCTTCCAACGCGTGCATACTTTGATGCTCCGATTCGAATTCTTGGACAGCGTGCCGGTCGGCACAGGTGGTGCCGGTCGGCACAACGGAGTCCGCGCCCGATTCAAAACTTCGTTGCTTTGTGTCGCCAAAATTTCAAATTTTTTGTGGATGTCAGACTTTCTGTAGCATCAAGATTAGTGGAGGTGGCGTTTCAATGCTGTGCCGATCGGCACGTCAGTGTGCCGGTCGGCAGCTGAGCCCAATTTCCGCCAGTGCCTCCTTCTTCCGCAAGAATTTTCCAGCACATCTCTGTGATACAGAAAAATACCAAAAACACAGAAATATTCTCGGGACAATTGCTGCACTTACCTTTCCGATTTTTCCTTCCTCGAATATCCCGCTCATTTTCTTCGTTTTACCCCATATTATTTTGCGTCTCCAGATCGGGGTATCTTGCAGAGCACGATTTGGCATGCTAGCTCCTGTGCCGATCGGCACAGGGTTGTGCCGGTCGGCACCTGCCAGAATTTCCTGCGCTGTTAGCGAACAAGCAAAATACAAAAATAAAAACTGCAGAAAGTAAACAGACAGCGCAGGTGTTCACACAAAAGTTAAAACAAACACTTGGACTAACAAATTTTATTCCGGGAGCATTATTGTGGATTACAAGCAAACAATTTAAAGGCCGGGTTGCCCTCCCGGTTAGCACTAAATTTCTAATTCACGGGTTGCCCTCCCGAAAGCACTAACACAAAAAGACTCACCCTATGACTCGCTCCCCGGATTTTGGGTTGCCTCCCAAAAAGCGCTCTTAGTTTTAAAAAGGTCGTAGAGCTTGACCTTCCCGCATAAATCACTTCCTTAGCGTCGCTCTACGGGAAAAAGTTGCGACACTACAAGGTTCTCTTGTCTCTTCTCCTTCAATGATAGGACATGTCCTTTCTCCAATTACCCTCGATTGCTTTATGGTACGGAGACTTGTATTTCTAACCCACTTGGATACCGTACGGCCTTCTTCTCCCTTGGGGCAAAATTGAATGTGTAGGAGGCTCCACTTATGTCGAAACTTATCTTTCCACTCCCCACATCAATGTTTGCCTTCGCTGTCCTCAAGAATGGCCGGCCCAAAATCAATGAAGTCTTTGTCCTTCTATCCATATCAAGCACAATGAAATCCACAGGAACTATATGATCACCAATTTGGACAGCACATCTTCAGCAATACCATCGGGATAGCGAACGATTGATCGTGTCAGACCCCATTTCTGGAATCTACTGTGCATCCTGTATCAGTCCCTGGATCAGTAGCTGATACGCACAAGAACACAGATATGATAATCAAAAGCATACTTCGAATAGGTAAATAAGTAAGATACCTGATATAAGACCCTTAGTGGCGGTACGACAAGGATTCAAAACCATTCAGGTCAATACGGCCAACTAACGGTGAAGCAGACAGCGGAAACCATGGCCCAACGCCACAAGCAAACTTGAGAAGCAGAACTGAAAACCCAATCGTCGTCGTTCTCTACGAAGTCTTCTCCTACTAAACCAACAATTGCAAACACGTGAGTACATAAGGTACTCAGCAAGCCCTACACTACACAAGGGTATATATACATGCATATTTGGTTTTAGCAAGGAAAGGCTGTATGGTTCATTTGCAGCAAGCAACTTTATGCAAGGTTCACTAAAGCATGTGAAGGAATTCTTAGATAAAACAGAGAAGTAACTGTCAATATTTTAGTTGGTTGGCCCTGGGGGAGTATGAAGCATTCCCGCCAGTTCCCAAGTTTTAGTTGGGCCTTCTGACCTCAATGGTCATACCGACCCGGCACACTTGCCATCACTTCCAAAACACGAGCAGACTACTGCTCACTCACACTTCAAGGAATGAGAGGTGGCTAATCATATCGAAGCTCAACATAGATGTGTCATATGCCGTGACAACGTCCATCCGGATGAATTTTACACTCTGCAGAGGTTGTACATCTTTTCCCACGAGCTATGCACTCTTGATCGGAGAGTAACATAACGCTCAATCCATCTTCTCCGAGTACCACACACAATGCCACCTACGAACCAACCCGGGGCTTTTCATGTGACTACAATAGTCATCATGTGGAACCACAGCACATTTAATGTGGGGATCTCAGGCCAGATCTCCTAAGCAATACAAACTCTGGAGTCTTCTCCTGGTTGCTCGTTTGCGCTACTGCCCTCCAGGTGGATCAAAGTGGTAGGCACCAAGAAGGTAGGGTGAGTCCTTCCCATACAGGTTCCGTGGTAGTACGAGAATCATCTTGTAAAGATTGAATGAACCGGTCCTTATGTGACCGGGCAAGCACCATGTCTCCCGCACTAGGGGACTATCACACAATCCATCACGCCATCAATCACTTACTAATGGCCTTGCCCGCAATCCAACCATCCCATCACTGTCTCCATCATCATCACCTAACACGGTTGTGCTACTTCCAAACCCATATATCACGCACACCACCAAACTCATTTTACGCATTTGTAAAAGTACATAAGTGAGTAAGGTGTGGCAATGTAGAACATTGCGAGGGGTCCTAAGCAATCTAGTAACAAGGTGAACGTGCCATCATGGAAATGATGGAACTATCCTAAGGTTATCAAGGTGACAGGTAATCAATGGTATACAAGGATTCCTGTATTAATGCCTAAATAATGGCATTAATATCAGTAAGCAAATAGGACCATAACTACGCAATCAGTGAAATAACAAGTAATGCATAGTACGAGAACAGGCCATATAGGTGCATTGCGAAAATAATAGGTTCAATCATGATCAAGGAGAAGTAGAGCTTGCCTGAAAACGCTATCCTAATCTTGCAATCCTGGATCTTCAAGCTCTTCTGTCGAGGTCGATATCTTCAAGTCATGCATCGAAGCTTGTATCTTCCGGTCGTCCTTGGCTTCTATTCTTCGGCTCGTCCTTGAAGATTGGATCTTCCTCGAATTCGTTGGGCTCTTCCTCGGATCTTGCGTAAGCTAGCGCATAAAACATACCAATATAAACAAACTACCGCAAAGGAAATAAAGAACGAAAAGAGCCAAATAAGATCCAATTAACTCCAATAAGAGATCGATAAAACTCCAAGAAAAATGGCTATGTTTATGCAATGCATATTTATTTATGAAAAATTATTTATTACAAGTTATATCCATGGCCTTATAAGGGCCATATTCACCTAGACAAACTATTAATTATCTAAGTTCTCTTAAAAGAAGCAGGGTGCAACCTTATGGTGAGGATGATGAGATGCATATGCTTTATTGATGGTGATTGCGTGCATATCTATTATATAAAACTCTAAGTTATTTCTATTAAAGAACATGGGTGGTTCGGGAAAAGGATGTGTAGATGCAGAGGCGTATAATCTAGGCATGCATGCATGATATGAATGCATGATTGCAATTGAAATAGTAATGAGCAACAATGCCAATAAGACTCAGTGAAAGATCAAATATAAACAAGATCGGTAAATCGATAAGGTTAGGTTTCGATCAGTGGCAACATTTGAATAGGTTTGATTGAACGATGTGGAATGATACGGCGAGATTGACTAGGTTCAATACCATAAAGAGAAAGAACTTTTGTGTTATGCGAGATTAGCGGCGAACGATTTATCGATATGGGATTTGTCGGGTGAGAGAGGAACTTAGGGTATTGATGGTTTGTAGATACCTTCTATGGTTTCAAGAACAGACCATGAGCGCAAGAATCGCTCAAAACGGAGCTCAGATGGAAAAGATATGGGTGTTTAAAGATTCTAGGGGCTTGTTTGCAATTACAGGAAGGTTATAGGGACCCATCTGCAAGAACAAAAAAGTTCTAGGGACCTATGTGTAATTAGGGAAAAGTTGAGGGACCTTGATGTAAAAAGGCAGGGACTAAAAGGTAATTATGGGAAAGTATAGGGGTGTTTCTGTACAAAGACAGGACCTAAACAGAATTAACAAAAGATTAGGGACTTATGTGTAAAAGTACAGGGACCCGGTGAATTTCTGGGAATTGGAAGTTATTTTGTAAAGGAAATTCCATGGACCAAGTCCACAGGAGCTGTGGACCGGCCTGGTCAATGGTCTATCGGTTCGCGGTGGACCGGACCGATCTGGATCGTTGGATCTCGATGGACGGCTGGGATTTAAATGAACGAAGGGGTATGGGTGGTTCTAATCTAGGCCATCGGCTTGAGATCGGACGGCGGAGGATGAAGGGGGCGGTGCGCGGTGGTCGGCGACGGCGGAGTGCGGCGGCGGCAGGGCCGGGGCTCGCCGGAGCTCGCCGATCCAGCAATCCCGTGCGCCAAAGACAGAGGGGAGAGGCTCGGGAGGAGAGGAGGAAACGGGGAGTTCACCTCGGATGTCGCGCGAAGCCAATGGCGAGCGAGGTGGGCTGGCGACGGCGCTTGGCGGAGCTCGACGGCGACGCTTGGCGGGGAAAGGGAAAGAGTGCTCCGCGTCGAGATTTTGTTGGTCGGGGAGGAGTGCGAGGTCAAGGCGAAGCTGTTCGACGCCTTCGCGTTGTCGGACTCGTCGCGTAGGAAGCCGTCGGCGAGGAGGGCAATGGCGCGCGGCGGCGCCCTGAGCTAGGGTTTAGGGAAAGGAGAGAGAGATGCGCAGAGGGAGAGGGGGCGGCTTAAATAAGCAGAGGGGAATGCTCCGAGCGAAGGGATAAGGTCGGGGCTGGCCTTATCCATGGCCACGCCGGCTATCTCATCTAGCCGGTCAAAGATGACGGCGGCGACCTTATCCTCGAGCGTACGGCGGCATGGGCGCGATACAGGAAGGGGTATGGGCAGTGTGTCCTGCTGACGCGAGCGACGGAGTGGCTACAGAGGCGGAGAAAGCGACCGGGGAGAGAGAGATGGTGAGGGAGGGCGGCGGCGTGGCGCAGAGGTGGCTGCCGAGCTGGAGGTTGGGGAAGACGCTGACAGGCGGGTCCAGCCTGTCGGCGAGAGGGGAGAGGTGAGGCGGGCCCGTGTGGCTGGTGGGCTGGGAGAAGAGAGTGGGCCGACTGGTTGGCTTGGCCCAGGCCGTGGTGGGCTGCAACGGCCGAGGGAGGAGAGAAAAGAAGAGAGAGAGATGCGGGCTGGGCCGGTGAGGGAAAGATTAGGGGTGTCGGCCCAAGGGCTTTAGGGAAAGAAAAGGGTTTAATTCTTTTCTGGAATTTGAATTTGAATGAATTTCAAATTCTCACAAAAACCAAAGCAAGACATTTATTCAAAATAAAGCCAAATAAATACATAGATGCATATGGTGAGCTTTATGCAAGTTTGAAATTCCAAATTTGAAATTCAAAGTGTTTTTGCTAAACTTGAGACATATTTATTTAATTTGTTGTAAAATTCGAAATGGTTCAAATTTTTAGTGAACTTTTAAATGAGGCGAACACTTGAGCACCAATTTTATATTTCAAAACTTTCATATTCTCACTAAGTTTGAATTAATTTAGTTTATTTTGTTTTGAAATTGGTGGCAAGATAAGATTTAGAGAAAAAAATTAAATTCCCAGTGATTTTTATTCCATTTCATTTTCGATTTGAAACTTGGGGTGTTACAGATCGGCCAACTCCAAACACATAGCCGTAGGCTCCAATTCTGGCAAATTCAAACTTGTAAAGACATAGCGAGGCATGACACTTACACTTGCTCCAAGATCGCATAAAGCCCCTTCAAAGATTTGAGCTCCAATCAAACACCGGATACTAGGAGATCCGGGGTCGGGCTTCTTTTCTGGTGTAATGTCATTAATAGCTGCAGTGCACTCCCTTGTCATCTTCACTACTTCTTCCGATGCTAAGGACTTCTTGCTTTGCATAATATCCTTTATGTACTTAGCATAGGTGGGCACTTGAAGAGCATCAAGGAACGGGACGTTGATATATAACTTCTTCATAATATCGACGAACCTGGAGAATTGCTCATCGTGATGTCGGATCCTTTCTGTCTTGGTCAGCAGCTGCGTATCCAGAAAGGTAGCAGGTCCGTGTTCCTTGTTCTCAGTTCCCTTTTTCAGACCCGAGAGGTCAATTTCCTCAGTGTGCCGATCGGCACCATCAGCGTGCTGGTCGGCACCATCTACTGTAGCGTGCCGATCGGCACCAGTCTCGTGCCGGTCGGCACGAGGTCGTCTTGCTCCAGCTGCAAACTTCGGATCTTCAGTTTGCTTCCCAGACCTCGTCTCGATGGATTTCAGCTGTTCTGCAGAGCGGGTATTACCAGGAAGAGCTCCTTTCTCGCCTTACCGAATCCGCTAATTGGGCCATTTGTTTCTCCATCATCTTCATGAATTGGAATTTGCTGATTAGAACTCCCCACTTCGATGACCTTATCATTGATTGTTTCAAGCACACGATCAACTTCCTTGAATTTGGCTTGAGTGTCCTTGTTGACCTTCTCTTGAGCTTGAAAGAACTCTTGGCATTGAATACGAATAGGGATGGCATTTTGCATAGACGATGATGGGGTGAAGCTACTCCTTTGTTGCTGATATGGAGTCTTCCATCCTTGGCTCTTGACATAATTGAGCATTTTTACATCTTCGGGGCAATCCTTGCTCACATGACCAAGTTCTCCACATTCTTCACATGTGGATCGGGCTTCCGCTAGCTTGACGGTCTCTTCCTTGGGAATATGGTCAATCTTGTCCAATCTCCTTTGTATGGTGTCAAGCTTATCCATAAGCAATTCATCATAAGCTCTACTTTCTCCACATTCTTCACATGTGGATCGGGCTTCTACTTTCTCTCTCACTAACCCATGATTGACTTTGCTCTATTTTCTTGATCAAGACTGTGGCTTGAGCGGGTGTCTTGTCCAAAAACGATCCTCCAGACGAGGCATCTAAGTGTTGTCGGGACAAAAGATTCAAACCCGTGTAGAACCTCTCCACTAGCTCCCATTCAGCAAGACCATGGTGTGGGCAAGCATCCTTGTACTCATTAAATCGATTCCATGCTTCTCCAACGCTCTCATCAGCAAGTTGAGTGAATCCAAGGATCTTGTTCTTCAAAGCTTGAGTCTAGCCTGGAGGGAAGTAATTTGCCAAAAATTCTGCAGAAAGTTGATCCCAACTAATCTTGGTCGCAGTAGGTAGCCCATGGTACCACTGCTTAGGACGCTGATAAGAGATAGAGGGAACAATCGCACCTTTGCTTCATTGGCATTCATATGTTGCAATTGAAAGGTACTGCAGATTTCATGAAAGTGTTGCAAATGCATATTAGGATCTCCAGAACCTATGAACGGTTGTTGACCAACCAAAGACATGTAACGCTCCAACTGAAACGGTTGAGCTTGTGTAGTGAACTCAGTCTTGATGACATTGTCTAAGGCAGGCTTGAAGACGATTAGCTATCGGTGTTGTGTCTCCCATGTCTTCTACTTCAGGAACTTCTTCTTCCTTGTCTTCTTCCAGACCTGCAAACAATGCCCTCGGGCTGAGCGGCTCGCGGTTGTCTTCTATGTCTCCCACTGACTTGCTTCTCTTTTCCGCCTTAAGCTTGCGAAAGAGAATTTCTGGATCATCGAGGTAATTAGAGGGTTTATTCGACTTAGCGCCGTCCATACCTGTCTGTTAAATAAAACAGGACATATGTACTTGAAAAAACAGAGAAATCAAAGAAAGAAAGCGATGTGCCGGTCGGCACAGAGGTGTGCCGATCGGCACTGTGGCCAATTTCTCAAACTTCACACAATGCCTAATTCGAACAAAGGTCCCCGGCAACGGCGCCAGAAAAAGACAGCTTGTTGGTCGTATCTACGCACCCACTTATTACCGCAAGAGCACGGTGTACAGTTGTAGTCTTTTTCCCCCTGAAGAGTATTCCAAGGTTTAATCGAACCACAAGGACCAATGGGAATTAAGCAGAGTCATCAGTAAAGAGTTAGCCAGGCTTTCTTAGTGAGTTTCAGGAAAACGAGGGGTTGTGCCGATCGGCACCTGGAGTGTGCCGTCGGCACCAAGGCTAAGTCATTCGAAGTGTTGTCTGAACAGCGTAAGCAACCTGATTAGATCATGGGGTAAGTTAGCCCTCATGCCCGTGCGCTACGGCAGGAGATGAGAGAGTTTTGGGAACCTGCCACGGAGGAGAAACTAAGAGCAGCAGACAAGGAGTGGCTGTTAACGTTGCTCTGTTCGCTATCAGAGGAGGAGGGGAGCCATGCTAGCATTGCTCCTTTGGCGAACATGGTTTGTGCGGAATGAGATAGTGCATCAAAATAGACGACTAACAATCGCTGCCTCCATAGGTTTTTTGAGAAGCTATATGGATTCATTGTTCATGATGCGGCAAAAGCCAGCGCAAGTGATCCTAGAGGTAATAGCCAGTCCGATCGATCCAGGAGGCGCGCAGAGCGATGCGGGAAAGGGAAAAGACGAGGAGGGAAGCCTTGAGCTGGACCCCGGAGGCTGGGTGAAAATCATGTTGATGGAGCTTTTGACCCCACGATGAGGAAGGGAGGTATAGGGGTGATACGGGAAGAAGCTGGTATTGTGCTGCTGGTGGCATGGCGGGTCATTTTGATGGGAGCTCAGCGGAGGAGGTAGAGACACTAGCATGCAGGGAAGGGATGAGTTTGGCGGCCGAATGGGTACGCAGGAAGGCAATCCTGGTGTCCGATTGCGGGCTGTTGCGGCGCTGAATAAAGGAGAGGGGTGTAGGTCGGATCTGTGTTTCCTCCTCACCGAGATTAGGGAGTTTGGTAGTTTGTTGCCGGATGTTTCATTCCAGGCTGCTAGAGAGAATGTAATCGTGCTGCTCATGAGCTCGCCCAACTGGCGAAACGCACGACCCCACAGCTGTGTGGCGTGCGCAGGTTCCCCGGTGCATCGAGCAAGTGATCGCTCAAGACTGTAATCCTGTTGGGTGATCAATAAATTTTCTCTTACTGTTGGTGGTTCTTATGCTATACTAAATATTTCTATTCCGCAAGCGCACGGATCACCATTGTAGCACTTCACCATGGAGTATTCCAGGGTTATCGTATTTATAATTTCCACAGGGAAGCTAGTAGAAAATTCCACAAAGGTGCTGTCTAAATCAATCGTATGTAAATCACGTCAAACATTGGAAGTTTGATAAAGGTGGCACTCATGAAGTAAACCATAAAAGAATAATTAGCAAAAGATTGGGAGAGCAACGAGCAGAGGAAAAGGGTTTCCTAAAATATATCCATCCTAAGTATTTTATATTCAGCAATCTAATAATCTACATTATACACTCAAGATCATACAACAGTCATATCACTGTGCATCGGGGCACGGATGTGCCAGAGTAATAAACTTGTTCTGATGGTCGAACTACCACCGGGCATAATCTCAACAGAACAGAGGCACAGAAGTGGCCCACCCAACCAACAGAATAAGATTAAATACTCTGGGGATGTCACCCGCTATAATTAAGACCCTGCTAGGTCCAACCCGGACGTGGTGGATTACAGAGACCGGTGCAGCTGTCACATACACTCGCGGCTACCATCCTCCGTGGGTTGGGTGCAAACTCGCGTCTAGAATAATTCCTTGAACCATACAAGCAATCACTCTAAATAATCTACCCTTAGCTAACAGGGCAGACCACCCATGCTCGATAAACTTAAGTGAATTGTTTACGCATAGACCAGCTGACAACTCACGTAAGTCTACCTCACACAGACGTGGATCCAACACAGAGATACTTCCGAAGTAATTACTCAGAGCAATAATATAATTAAAAGAATTACTGAATTAAATAAATAAGAAAAGATATCCATAATAATAATATTTATTCAAAAGATAGTAAAGATACAACGAGAGCTTTACCACACTTCCGAAGACAGCTCCGGAACCCTGAGCAAAGCTCACTCTCTAACTCTAACTCCCAACTAATGCTAACACTAAACAAGAAGAGTAAATGGATTCTTCAATGAGGTGCGAGTTGCTTCTGAGGCCGGAGGGTCCTATTTATAGCTTGTACATGGCGGTGGGAACCCGTTGGCCGAAGCTGGAGAGGCGGCGCCGCTAAGCTCGGCGGCCGGCCTGGTAGGGTGGCCGGCCGGCCGTCCGCAGTGTCGGTTTGCGACCGCCTCTTCTGTGGACGCTCCAGATCGCTTGGTGGAGTCGGTTCCGAAGTCGGTTTTCTGCTGGGGTCGGCAGAAATAGAGTAAGGGCCACGTTTAGGCCCATTTAGCCCATCTTCTAGAATGTTTACTATTTCTTCATTGGGCTTTCATTATTCTCGGTGTTGGACGTCTTAGGAGCCCACTGGTCGAAGATCGACAGCAGCAGAGGCCAAGTGTGGCCGGCCGGCCTGTGATTGGGCCGGCCGGCCTGTGTTTCCCTCCACAGGCGCCCATTTCTTCTGTATTTACTCCTGCACTCATAAATCATCCAAAACTCGTGGAACTTTATTAATAAATAAAACATTGCCGAATTTTGGTGATTTACCCTTTTATTTACCGATATGTTGACGGTAATTT
Organism: Eragrostis nindensis; assembly: GCA_012490785.1. NCBI lineage: Eukaryota > Viridiplantae > Streptophyta > Magnoliopsida > Poales > Poaceae > Eragrostis > Eragrostis nindensis. Next base: position 3,170 of record JAAXCT010002348.1, on the reverse strand, counting down.
AATGACTTAAACACCGTCAACAAACCCCCCAAGCTTAAACTTTGCTCGTCCCCGAGCAAAATAAAAACTTAGGCCATCGGCGGATCAGGAGTTGCATCAATATTAATTTCCTGCGGTATCTGATATACAACACATACTCCAGGACAGCAAGTAATCCATAAACCAGCACAATTTATTCATCAAGCATGCATACATCCGGTGGGGCTTATTGATTACTTTGTCATGTGACATTGAAAAGCAGAACAGCATTATTAGGCTTTCGTTAAACACATTCTGCAATTAACAAGTCCAGAGTTTTTGTTTGCTGCATAAGAAAAACTTCAAGAATTCTCCTTTAAGTCTTTTGCACTTCCCCTTTTTGTCTCTCTTTTGTGGAAACTATTTCCTACAAACATCGCTCATAACCTAATGCTACAAAGATGGTCATTTTGGTGAGCTTGGTTTGGATATGCATATCCTTCACATATATTTTGTAAGGTTAAGGATGATCTCAAGGAAACAAGCAACTCTTCATAATCAGTCCAATGATAAACATGGGAAGAGAAATCACTCATAAATTTTTCTGTCTTCTTGGCTCAAGAGAATTTTTTGAAGGTGGCCATCACCTTTAAAAATCCTTGCTGCGCATTACGGGATTTTTTTTTTTTTTTTTTTTTACTCCGTAATTGCAGCGTGTGAGGAAGATTTTTAGATGGCCTAAACAATATTTTTGAATTTTCTTGAGCTCTTGAAGGAAGACAAAAGAATTTTGAAGGATGAGTGGTAATGAATTTCTCAAATTCCCAGAAAGGATGACTGACATAAAGAGAGCAGCGTTCCGAGAGATCAAAATTTAACCGAACTCAATATATAAAGGATAGCTAAGAGCGAGGTTTGTTTTTATAAGTTTTGCAATATATGGCTCTGGTAGGTAATTGATTCCTCACAGGGGAAGTGCAGGACATAAAGGGTTTTAGTTGCAGCATTTTATAAAAAAACTCTCTGGACTATTATTGCAGAAACATGCTAACTCAACCCAATGCAGCCATATCATGCAAGTCAATGCCTAGACTTGGTAAACCAGGTGCTACCCACACAGACATAGCAAACTAGAAGTGTAATCGTGCCAGATTATTTTTCTCACTAATATACAAGGAGTAGCGATTGCATAAAGATACAAGCAGAAAACTAATAGAGCAACTATACATCATATCCTTTATGCGTGGGTAGAACAACCAAGATTCGGCAACAAAAAAAACAAACCCGATTTTTTTTTTTACTAACAAAGATAAACACAACGAACTGCAGGACGGACGAACGACTGATACAACTGACGGTCAGCGAGGTCGGGCAAGGTGATACAACATGCAGACAGAAAGACAACATAGAACTTCGAACTCCGAATCCCCCTCCCACTCTCAGAGCCCCCAAGCTAGGCCTTTGCAAGGCATAAGCTTGACCCAAACCTAGTGGTAAGAAGATGTCCAGGGGTCCCACTCCCCCTGGGAAGGCGGGTCAAAGAAGGGAACAGAGCCAGTGTGCTGCTCAGGTGGTGGCTGTGCCTCATCAGGCTGCGGTACGGGTTGAGGCCCGTACTGCTGCTGCTGGGACTGGGAAGTATCGATGTTCAGGCTGAGGCGATCTGCTGGCAGAGGTTATACGTGTCATCTATCCTACCGCCCTGGTAGTAGACCTGACCTTGGAGGTCGGTCACGAGGTTGGCGGTGTCATGCATGGTTTCTTTGGAGCGTGCAACTTCTTGCTCGAGGTACCAGTAGTTCCAGTTGGGGTGCAAACCTAGCTGAGCGGGAGGGTCCCACTTGTGGGCCGCTCATGAATCGTGGAGCGTGAGAGCTCTGCGGGTATGGGCCAGGCTGAAACTGCACTCACTCCGGGCTGAAACTGCACTCCCCCTGCGGCTGCATGGCCACCGGGAGGATAGTGGAACTGGTGAATCCCTTGCACACCCTGTGGGGGTGGCCAAACAGGAGAGTCGCTGCGTGTGTCGGGTCACCTGAGTGATGGGACCCTGAGCTCTCAGCTCTGGGTGCAGCAGTGGGCACGGCTGAAGGTGTGACCAGGGTCCAGCAGTGGAAGGTCCAGCAGTGGTTCCTGTGCCCCTGGCTCTAGACCGGTCACAGGTCCTTCTGCTACGCTGTGGCGGGCTGGCTCGGCTATCCTCAGATCAATGGTCAGGCTTTTGGTGCGATAGAGTCCTAGCCTCGGCTCGGGCAGCTCAATCTCTGTGCTGTACCCATGGTAGACCATGCGGTAGTGCCCCTCAGCTATTCTATTGATCATGTGGGCTTGGCGAAAGTGATCGAACCCAATCAACACTTGGGTCCCAGGCAAAAAGGCTACGCGTGCTTGGTTTAACATTCCTAAGCCTCGTGCAATTCTAGTGATGTATGACGTGAACAAGATAGGAGCACTTGAAGTAAACGTCACACCCAACCAATGATTAAGCACATAAAGCAGAGGGTTGATTTTGATTTCAGTTCTGGTGACAGCCCTATTCTCATGACGGGGTGACAAAACGAAACCACACCAACGATGCAAGATTCTTAGGGAAGGGTTATGAATTTCGCCAGTGCGGCGGTGTACTCCGTTTTCCCCAGATATTTTAATCCAGAAGGTGAGTTCGTTAAAGCCTTTAAGTTTATCTAGAGCTGTCTGACCACTACGCTCAAAGCCCAGCAAATCACTCATGTCATTAATCGGCAAGTCAAACTCCTGATTAAACAAGCGAAATTTTATTCGTGTGCGTGCTATGGGTTTGTCAAGGACACTTGCAAGGTGATTAAAACTCAATAGAAAGCCACTTCGCGCCTAGCTCAAAGGTATTAGAGAAGTCAGTAAGGCCTGTGTACCTGAGAGCTTGGTCGAAATCCTCTTTGATGCCGATGTCGGTGAGGATTGAGGGTCAAAACACGTGAGTGTTGAAACTCACGGTCTCTTAATCCGGCGATGCGGTTCCTTTCATCCTCGTTGTGTGCCACAATGTGCTGCTCGTGCTCCATATAGCGCACGATCGGGCCGACCGGCTCCACGCTCAGTGGTTCCGGTGGTTGCTGAGTTTCCAGCATCGGACCCAGAGTGTGAGCTGCTGCCACGACTCTTGCTACTAACCTTCCTTTTGAGCGAAGTGAAGAAGCTCATGGTGACCTGCACAAATGATTAGACAGCAAATA